>JAYKAV010002855.1:2713902-2813264 GCA_035582835.1 Phoebastria nigripes | reverse complement strand
AAAAAAAAAAAAAAAGAAAGAATTCACTGGTGATTAAAAATATACTGGGGGGGCAGCAGGGGGGTGGGCATTTCTGTTTACTCAGCAGTATCTCATACGTTTGTAATGCAAACCTACAAGAGAATGTATGTAAGGAGACAAGCCTGTACAGCAGAATTATGATATAGTACAATATAGCTTTTGCAGGATAGGTACTGTCTTCCTAATTGTCATGCACAAGAAATAGCACAGCAGTTTCTCATACTGCTGTTTCCTGAGCAATATAATTATATAAACAGTATACGATCTCAGTGTCTTAACCAGTCATAACTACCTCCCTGTCATCCCATTTGTAAACAAAAGCTGAAAATGCCGAAAGCAACTGACTAAAAAACCTTTGCAAACAAAAATTAAATATAAATAGAATGCGAATGACCAAGCACCCTGAAGCACAGGAGCTAAAATATATGATGCATAACAGCACATTTGAGGATTAGTTATTAGCTAGGAATGACAAAACAAGCAAAGTTATGGAAAGAACTGTTTAGCTAGGCAGCATTGCTAAAATAAAGGTCGTAACTGTAACTACTAATTTACCTGAATCAGAAATCACCACTCACACAGGAATGTTTAATTGTTTTTTCACATTTGTAACAGAAAAAAAAGTTCCCTAGCATCACAGACCATTCGTAGCCTTCAGTGAATATTCAAGAACTTGATTCTCCCAGTCAAAAATAGGCTCACACAAAACAATAACCCATCCAACAGATTACACTTTACTTAAGAGTCACCACAGTTGCTAGCAAGAGAACAGGAGAACTGTTTTGCATCTATCCAGTCACACGGAATAAGTATTGTAAGAGTTTTATGAAGTTGAAGAAAAAAAATTAAAATAATAATACAAAATAACCAGTACACAATCCAATCAGCCTTTAAGACACTTAGGAAAATTACATGAGTCTTTGCAAACTATAAAAATTGTGTATAATCCCCTTAAAATTAAAAAATAAAACACATCACATGATACAAAACTTTCAAATTAAGAGTTTAGACCATCTTGATCATTAACACAAGATGTGAGGACAAGAGAGGACAGGGAAGGCTCACTTCTTAAGAAGAGGGTGGCAAAAGGTTCAATACCTTCTAATGAATGTTGGCTTCCATCACATACTCCACTGGGACTTTTTCCAGCAGCTGTTTTAGTTCCCTCTGCACTAGTAGCCATTCTTGTATCTACTACTGATCGTTTATCATTTACCTTGGAAATCTACAATCATACAGACAAATATTACTTTTTAAAAGACAACAACAGGTAAATATAAGATGAACATTATTTATCCTTAAACAGATTAATAAAGTCAATTAAAATAGTTGTAAAACCATCTAGATGAATTTCTCAATTGCTTAGCCCCCCTAAACTAGTTGAAACCACAATGTTCTAGTATTTATAAAGTGCATGCAGCAATTTATGTTTTAAAGATGAGCTTAATTAGACATCTAGAAAAAGAAAAACATTGCCATTTGGAACTGTCAGTGTCCACGATTAGCCTGAATTTTGTGTCCTTTCCCACTATTTTTGTTTATATCTACAGTTGGGGTTTTTTGTTTGTTTTGTTTTTTAATAATCAAACTCTTATGTTTTTATCCTCCCTTACTGATCCAATAACAATTGACATTTTTCTTGCCCTTTTTTGTGCAATATTGCATTAGTAAAAAGTTTTCCAGAGAACTCTGGTCCTATTCTTCACTAAACAGCTGTCACTCTAACTAATAAGCCTGTCAGTTATCATGTAGTATTGTCTGAAGTATAATATGAAAAAAATTAATGTTTCTCCCCAGCTTAGAACTATTAGACACAAGAAGTTCATTCTGAAACACTGGTTCTCCTGCAACTTCTTGCTGCCTGGCTCTTTACCTTGATAGGCATCTTCAATTCATAAATAAGGCTGCAAGATCAAAAGCTTAGCTCTGTAGATTCGAAAAGAAATTATACTGTCACTGTATTGATGCATATCACTTATGCCTAGAGCACCACAAAAATACTTACCTGGATGTTACGTGGCGCTCTTATGGTGCAATAGTTTAGAATTCCAATCCAGAACTGCTGAGTTTTTGGAAACATGCAACTACACAATCTGCCTTCTTTCAACTGAAGCAACAGTATCTGAGCACCACAAAAACTTTTAGCAGTCCACATTTTCTTAAAAGTGACCTCTGAATCCAGATGATGTGGTAACCAAATTGATAGTCTCAGAAGCCGTTTTACCATGGAGTTACAAAGGAAGTATCAATAGATGAGCTTGGACACCATAGAAGTACACAGTAGAAACTTTCTCTCTTCTAAACATAACCTGTTTAAAACATTAAGGGGGGAGGAGGGGTGGGGGGAGGAGGGAGAAGAAAAAAAAAAAAAAAAAAAAAAAAAAAAAAAAAGTAGTTGAAAGGTAGTTGCATATCAAGGCCCTGATACTGTAACAAGGCCCTCTTCACAACCCTCTCACGTTTAGCTTTCAAGGGATGACAACCTAAAACACAGGTGCATTAACAGCTGATTCATTTGACAACGAAACAGTTCTAGGCAGAACTTTTGTGCAGCAGCTACTGTCTCTCTCACCAGCCTCCATCTGGCATTGTGTTGTTCACCACCAACCATAAAGTCAATTGTTCATTTCAGAAACAGGAAGGACTAAAATTGTTAATAATGCAAAGAACAAGTGAACAAACCATCCCTTATAATTAACAACATGAATACACTGGTCCTTCTACCTCAGCTGAAAAACATGCAAGGAGTGTTCCAGCAACTTCAAACCAACTTCAAACCAACTGTTCACAAAGTGCTGCTGTCAAGTTCCTAGTAAGAAAAACTCAAGCATGCTGGCTGGTGCAAGGCAAGCCTTGTAATCTTCTATTTTACAAGGATATCGTAGGAGTGACACACAAATCAAACCTAAGTCTGGTTTACACCTAGCAAGATATAACCATAAAGAATAACATATGGAAATGCACTCGTCCAACATGAAAAGAAAAACAGGTTATTGCCCTGACTACCAGTGCAAACAAACCCAGTGTGATTCTGTGTAGGCAGGTCTCGGAGGCATACTATCAACTTCAAATTTAACCCCAATAAAGTAAGTGAGTTTCAGGCTTACAAGATGAGGCCTGCAATGCAATTTGATTTTTCATCCCTCCACTTTGCTCAGTAAACAACCGATACAGCAAGCAAATCTGAGCTGAAACTGAGACAAAATTTTTGAGTGTAACAAATGTAACAAATACAGAAAGTCAAGTGACAACTGAAGCGAGCACCGCACTAAGAAAAGTCACTGCGTCTTTTAAACTTGTAAACGTGCGACCGAAGGGCCATGTTTTAGCGGGCCACATCCCTTCCAATTTTAAGCTCAAGACACCCCCCCTCATCTTTTCCCGTTTCCCTCCGCGCAGGCTCCTGCCCCAGACCCTCCCGGGGGTCTAACGCGGCCTGGGCGACACAGCGSCGGCGCCCTGCCCCCCTCGCTCCCAGGCGGGACCCGGGCCGCGGCGGAACGGCCCCAATTCCCTCCTTAACGGCCACGGGGACAGCTCGGGCCCCCGCGCGCCCAACCGTCGCGCCCTGGCGCGCACCCTCTCGGCGGCGCGCGCCCCCCGCCCGCGGGAGGCTTGTCCTCGCGCCAAAGCTCGTGAGGCGGCCGGGGCTTCCCCCGCCGCGCTACCTCCCCCAGCGGCGGCGGCCTCCGTGCGCGGCTGCGGAAGGGGGAGAGGGCGCCCGCGGAGCCTTGGGGCAGCGGCCCCTCCCCCGTGACGCTGCCCCTGCGCGCGTGCGCAGACAGGGGCGGGTCGTCGCGCGCGGGCGGCCCAGCAGCCGGGGGGTGGGAGAGGGGGGACACAGTCGCGTCCCGAGCGCTGGGAGAAGCTGCGCCCGGGGGCCTCTCCGAGGGGCGCGGCCCGCAAGGGGAGGCTGCCGCCGGGTGAGGTGGGCTCGCTCCGCCTTCGCCACCTGGCCGACAGGTGTTGGGGGTGGCGGCGTGCCTGCCCGGGCGGGCCTCCTCCTCCTGCGGCCTCCCGAGGGAGAAGGCCCGCGGGGTGCCTCTCCGCCCGCCTCACGCCGCCACCCTGTGAGCTGTCGCTGTCACCGGGAGGCGTCGTGTGGGCGGGTGTCGGCAGCCTCTGAGCACCGCCCTTGTACCGGGCCGGGCACTGTGTAGGGAGGGGCTTCCTGTTGCTGAAGGGAACGTGCCTCCAGGGCGGCAATAAAGTTGGTATTTTTTTCTTTCCTTTTTTTTGGGGGTGTGTCTGTGTTTTAATAAGGTGACTCTGCTCGCCCTTTTGGCAGACGAGTACCAGAGTCAACACAGCGTACAGATTCAAGATGGAGGGGGATTCTGTAGCCAACAGTGGATGAAGAAAACTAGGGAGAGCAAAGATGCCTGTGAGATAAAAGTGTAGATGTGTGAACTCTCCCAGCAGTCTGACTGGGGTTAAAACTAAACTGGCTGGGGAAAAAAAATGTTAGATTTCATGCAGATTAGCCTCCACCTCTGGCATCTATTACTCCTGCTTTTTAGTGGTATATGAGGGGCTGGTACAGGTTTGGGATAGAGCGGGGTGCAACCCTTTTTGGGGGAACCTTGACAGCTTCTGTTGTCTGAAGTGGTTGTGTACCGTTTCATTTAGTCATCTTTTCAATTGTTAAGTTTCCTGCTCTCGAAGTATTTGCTTTAATAAGTAATCGTTAATTTGTGCTTCCATTTAGTCTGTTGTAGACTTTAAAGGATTAAAGAATAGCCACATTTCCTTCAGAGCTGAACCTTTCAGTGTCCTTAAATTTGACTTTTAACTTGCTGCTTATCAAATTTATTCCTGTGGGAAACAGAATATGCAGATAATACTGATGTCTTTTTTCCCACTAATTAATTTGACCCCAACATCTTACTAACAGACGTAGGTTTGTAATTATGGTATCCTAAGATAGAAGATACTGGAATAAAAGTTTGCAGCATAGTTTCTGCATGGAATCATGCAAAGCACATATTTCTTACRTAGAGTCTACAGACCTTACTGTAGTATAATCCACAGTTGCACTTCCTAGCCTATAATGAAGCATAAATTAGCAGAGTTTCAACAGGAACAAAATTGTAATATTTAAAAGGTGAATCATAGGAAAATTCGCTTCTATTATGTATGTATGTTATCAGCAACTTGAAGATGGTTAGAAATGAGAACAGCAGATGTACGTCCGTGGGTCTGAACGTTGGAAGATACTGATTTACATATTACTTTTCAGTGTAAGGAAAAAGCACATTTAATGTGACTCATGCTAGTGAAATATGAACATCAAAATGTTAAGTGTTACAGGCATCTTCTTGTTCAACATGACTTTGGAATTGCTTACTGTGAGTCTAATTGGATTTTTTTCTGTGTGATAGCTAGTGCATGATATCAATCTATAAATCAATACTGCTTTTAAGAAAGAGGGAAGAGAATTAAATTAATCAATGGCATAATCCTAAATATGCTTCTCATTAGGGCAATATAGAAATATCAGGTTTCAGCCTTAGTTTTCACAAGAACACGAAGTGGATCTCTGACATTTTTACATGAATAGTTACTGTAAAAGCTAGACAAAAAAGAAAAGAAAATACAGACCTGAGTATGTCTCCCACTAATTAACTCCCTTTTTCTCCTCCCCTTCTTTCTAACTTTTCCACATGTCTGTTACCCATTGCTTTTATCTCATTCTTACCCTAATTTAAATGATTGGCATGATTAGCAATATTAGATGCCACTTCAGCTGATTAGTAAAATACTTTTTTTTCTCTCATTGCTCAGGATGGGAAATGGAAAATATTTCAGAAAAAAAGGAGCCTCTTTTTATTGCACTGTGTTAATACAATTGTAATCATAGACAAATACTGAATTTCTTGAGGTCATTAAGTTTCCCACAATCTTGTATTTAACTTTTATTAAACCTATTACTTGTGACATACATGCATTTATGAAATAGGCCCATCTCCAAAGAAATATCACTACACTGAATAGCCTGCATGTAGTGCTGTCCATCTCTCTGCAAAAAGTAGGAAGTTCTGCACGCAGCTTTTTGAGGGAGGTGAAGACAGCCAAGTCTGAATCACTATTGTCACTGAATTTCAGCTTGCAATAAAACAGGAACATATTCCATGGAATTGATGGAAGTTATACTAAAACCTTTCTGCATAAAGCACTATTTCCTCTGAATTTTCAGTGTTCATAAGGAATAGTCCTTCAATACTTTACAAAAGGAGATGTGGGTGGTTTTGGTTGTTTTGGATTTTCTTAAACTGAAATTTGCTGCAAATATTTTGTATGGGCAGGAAGAGGAAGCAGCAATAACAGCAACTGACTTGCAGCCCAAATGCACAGTAAAAAGAAATAGTTGCAAAACAGAGCCCTGGGATTGTCTTTCAACAACCAAACCGTCTCGTGGTGGAGTTACTGCCTTCTCTTTTCATCATCCTGAACTCTTTCCCCATATTTACAGGGTGAGCTTTTAGATTGGAAAGCCAGATGAGCCCTAGTGGTGGAAAAAAAATCTTGCTTTAATTATAGACAGATCTAATTTATAGTGGGCAGTAGTATCATTAGGACCACACTTGCATCTAAATTGGTACTTTTGTTGATGGCAATGGCAAGTACAAAGGTCACAAATGTGGCAGGAGAACCCTTTCCATTCTCATCCTTCCAGATGTGGACTCAAGTACATTAGTTAGCTTCTTGTTCCTTCTGTACTGTGTCTGCTCTATTGAATTGGAAAATGAGTGATGTAGATTAAGCTTTCTGAGTTGGTGAGAATTAAACCTTTAATCAGGGATAGTTCCAAGTACAGGCAAAGCAAGTCATTGCCAAGGACAGCAAACGGAGATAGTGTCTCTCAAATGTAGCAGCTGGCACTCGTGTCTCTTTTGCCCTTTTAGAAGAAAGTATAAATAAGATTTCTTTGGCTCCCTATCTCAACTCAATCCTTTCTCTTTCCCTTTCCCATAGCTAGACTCAATCAGACCCTTATCCTTCAAGTGTCAAAGCTTCTTTTATCTGCTACGTGTTCATGTTTAGATCAATTTATCCGTATTTAGCATTTTTACAGCATGACATATATCTTTCACTCTTTGTTCCTTTAATAGTTGTTGTTCTTCGTAATACTCTGCCATTTTCTTAAGAATAAAATGCACCAAAAAAGGCATACATGAGTTATATAAACACTTCAGTGGTTTTACAACATGGTGTTTGCCAGAATAGGTATTTTGGAGCACCAATATAGTTAAGTTAGAAGTTATTTGGAGGTATGTGTAAAATCAGTTCCCTTAACAGGCTAAGCTACAGCAGCAAAAAGAGCTTTTGGTAATATGACTTTAACTTTGTTACATTTTTGCTCAGCACGATTAAGTTGGTTAGTGGTGTGACTACTGTAATGTGTCTCTGCCACTAAGGCTGTGAATTCTTACTTCACAGATTGAGTCCTACATGGAAAATGAGGAGACATATAAAGAAAATCTTTGAGAGTAAAACTTAACTTGAAAGTCTTCTTTTAGTACTGACAAAGATTTYATGCATATTATTCAGAATTTTACATATTTAAAAATTATGTCTCTTACTGAATGATTCTTTTCTATGAGCTCTGCATAATAAATTTTCATGGGGAGGATGGAAGATTCTTGTTTTGGATAGGTGTCATTAAAGGATTTAATGCAGTTTTTTGCAACATTAATTCAAATTGGCCTAGATCCAAATGCTGATACATGGGTTGAAAAGTTCAAGAAAATGTAATGATTTATTGCAGTATATTAAGATCTGAAGAAATGTCTAATGGTGTATCACAAGGAAAAGGATAAGCTTTTCTTATAGGGTAAGCATGAGCATATAGAACGTTAGTGTTGAGCAACTGATACTCAAACCTACAGGTTTGACTGGTAGCCACCTATAACTAATCCATTTCCTTACCTCCTGTGTCACAGTCATCTCAGTGCTAAAAAAGAGGAGTGTGACTCCCTCTGTCTTGAAGTCTGTTCGGGCTTCTGTGCTCTAAGGATACCAGGCCCATTGCTGATGCTACACAGCTATGTAACCATGGCGCAGACTTCTGAGGAAATTGCTGGGTTGTGGAAAAAAAAAAGCTGTCAGAAAGTCAGAAGAGGAGATTCATGTGAGATGAGAAAGCTGAAATTGCAGACAGGGTAAGATAAGGAAAAGCACTGACATGGGCAAGTATAAACTCATAAAGAAAACCTAGGGTGGCAGAAGATGGCACAACTGCGGCTCTGCTCTGGGAGCTGCAGGAACTGCCCCTTCTCCTCCTGACTCTTGCCTGCCTGGCTAGCAAAGGCTCTGCATTTGCCTTATAAGAGGTGGTGAGCATATTAATGCCTAGCCTATAGTGATCATTTGTGTATGATAACAAATAATTTTTTATACTTCTAAGCTGGGTATATCCTGCTTGCGGAATCACTTTGTGCTTGGCTAAGGTATCCAAAGAGGGACCCAAAGAGGAATGATTACAGGAGATAGATGTTCACAGATAAAGCAAATGTAGGAATTGTTCCCCCCCAGAAAGGGATCTTAAAAGAACAGAGGTGCTTCCGGATAAAAGACATCTGGTTTTGGAGGGAGACAGGTGACTTCACAGGGTGAAGGAGGGGTGGGGAATTAGGGTGGAAATGTCTAGCTACAAAGGAACTGTGGGAGAAAGGAGGTGTTAACAAAGCTGAAAATGTGTTGAGGCTCATGGGAGAGAACAACAGTAGCAGAAGGCTTTCAGAAGGCAAAGTTCAACAGCTGGCTTGGAAACCAGCTGTGCTACTAATGGCCAATTTTATGAAATTAGAGTTAGCAACCTCTAGCAAAGATCTTCTCCAAATGATATAATATTGAAATATTTAATAAAAGGGAAAAATAAAAACAAAATGAAGCTCACCTTGTTGAAAGGCAAGGTGAAAATAGATCCAGTGCCTCACTGAGTCATGACTGAAGTCTTTCTAAGGTGTACTTCCAAAGAGAATTTTTGGGAAAAAGTACTTTTTAAAAGTATATATTTTGTGAATGATACTTACAAGAAAGAAAAAAAAGAAAAGACTTAGTTTGACTATAAATAAATGTGAAGGTGAAATGCAGTTCGGTGCATCATATGGGAAGATAATTTCTTAGAGCAGGAGTGCAGTTATTTTTTTCATTAATTGCTTTTTCCAGTTCCTGTCCTGCTTCTTTTCAAGTCTGTGGGAAACAAATATAAAACACTGGGACTACATCTTTGCTAGTGAACTTTGTTAGTAAATGGTAACATTACTAAAGCCAAGCCAACAGTTAAGGAACAGTCCACAATTAAGAGTGGGCTTGAATTTTATAGAATAGGTACAGTTTGCATTAATTGTTGAGTTTGTCATTGCAAATAAAAAGAGTCAAATTCCAGAGAAAGCAAAAAAGAGAAAGATTTATGATTACTGGGAAGAAGAGCTAGATGCATGTACTTGAAGTTAAAAGTTCCAGAAAGCTATACCACATTTGATCCAAAAGTGTGAAGAGGAAAGGAAAATGGTGATATATCCATGTCAGAAAAACACCCAAAAGTGACAAAGAAGAAGAAAGTGCATTTAACTGCTGCTCAAGAAAACAAGTAACTTTAGTTACAATAGTAATTACCATGGCATTGTATTATTAATTACTACTTACCACTTTCTAACTATTCTTTTGATTATAAGCTGAATAATTGCAGTGTCTCCCAGTATTTGAAGCCAAGTCTCTCAACAGTATGTAAGCAGAAGAAAACCATAATTATCAGCTGGATAGACATTGCATCATTAGTTTGAATAAATTTTAGAAATCKAAAATCTCTGTTATCTGTTAAATCTAAAACTTGAACTGGTGAGTAAGCCTTTCTTATAGAATTCTGACTAAAGGGGGAAAACCCCTAAACTGCCTAATTTAAATTGTACTTAGAAATGCTCAAGAAGTCTTTTATTTGTCATATTCTATGAAATAAGAACCTATCTTAAGCTGCAATTTAGAAAGCTGGAACATAGGTTACCAAAAGTCCACTGAACAATGGACTTTCCAGATGCAGCCCTGTAATAATGGCCTCTCAGACAGAATCAGAACTATATCTATATATATATACATACACACACACACACACACACGAAGTATGAGACAGTTCTCCTATTTAGTTTATTTAAGCCAAGAAAATAATTCAAAGCAGAAGGCTAACAGTCTCAGCCTTTCTGAACAAAAAGGTACTATACAATATAGTATATAGGTAGTAGGTAGTAGTTGGTTAGATATGCTGAACCTTACCAGAGGTTCAGTCCAAGCCTGAAGGAATTTGTCTGAGTTTAGTCATATCCAACATTGCATACTAGCCATACTAGCTTTATATGATATAACTTGCAGGCTGACCAGCCTGTAGTTGATTTGAGCAGCAAGTGAGGCTATGATTAGCATAGTTAACTAAACAAAACATAAATGTAGTGAAGACTAACTGACATTGTGTGATTTAAGGCTCCTTAAATAAAATGGTACAATATTGTTTACGAGGAACACGTAACACTAGTTTTTCATGGTTGGATTGATTAAAGTTTGTCTTTATCTCGATTTCTGTCTGTTCCATTCTGCCTCCAGTTTATCACTTGGGTGCCACTTAAATTTACTTTGATCAAGCTGAGTAGGTGAGGTTCTCTTCATTTTTATTCCCTTGCACCTGTCTCTGTTTTATCTGGAGCATTCTTTTAATTAAAACTGAGTAACAGCAGCTAACAAAAAGACTGAGGGTGAGATTTCCCCCGGGTTGACTCACAGCTGCTATCTAGTCCCAAGATGACATGTTCAAGTTACTTCTAAATATCAAAGAGAAGTAGTTCTTCCTCAGTTTCCAAAGGCCTCATCTATCTATCTAGATTGATCAGAGTAGCATATTTAAATCATGCATTTGATCTGATTTGGCTACCTAGGTACCGTACTAGATCAGCAGCTTTACATCTCCCAACGGTCTCTGAGAGTTTAGGTTGGGCCTTTATGTATTTATATTCTCAACTAATTATAATATTAAAAGTTGTTTTCAATATTGATTATCGTTGTACCACAGCTACGGGAAGTAAGATAAGAGTTTGCTTGTCCTTTGTGGTATACAACTGACCACTTCGACTAGAAAATTCGTCTTCACTGACACTTGGCCTGTAAAGCTAATCTGTGCTTTTCTTTGCCACACATAGCAAATATGCCAAGGAGTTTGTTCAAGAGGAATGATAGTGAATAGATACACTTCCTGTTTTCTACCCAAAACCAAAAATTGCAGGCCAAGGTATACTTTATTCTATCAAAACTAAATGTRATAAATTTTAAAACAAAGCATTGCTCTGAAATGAGAATTGAAATTCTTCATTTTGAAAGATCCATATTCAAGATTTTCCTGCCCTATTAATTTTGGCCAACATTTTTTATTCATTTAGTTGTTTAATGTAAAGTAAACATTGACATTCATTTGCAGTAATCTAAATCAGCTCATATCGTATCTTAAGATGAAGCGACTCCCCCTCTGAATGGCCTCTCTTCTTTCAGGTACCCGAGGTGGCTGAATTAGAAGCCTCACTGTCAGGTGGCCTCAACTATTAGCATGTATCCTACATTCAGGGAGTCGTATGTTACTGGAATATTGTAATCATTCTACAAGAGGGATGGGGATTCTAAAACTCACAGCTTTCTAGAATGGTGTCTCCAGGAGCCCCTCTAAGGCTTTTTTTCGCTGGTGGTGATCTCAACAGAAAATTTTGTAATAGGCTGGCGTGTATACGTGTACCCATGTGTAACACAACTGAGGTTTGAGAGGACAAACACACGAAACGAGCACTGTAGCTTGTTCATTATCTGGGTAATACAAGAGGAGGGTAGTTAGTTGTTGTAAGTTGGAAAAATACCCCCACCCCCACAAATGGCTATTACTTCCCAAAGGACCTAGTAACTTTCTCCTTTGTCCTACTTTCCATGCTCAGCCCCACTTGCCCCATGTGGGGCTGTTGGCGGGGGTTGAGGTTTGGGGGTATAGCAGGGAAATCCTCACCGCGGGCTGATGCACGGCTCAGTGCAGTTCCTATCCTGGCAGCTGTGGTGCTGGGCTCCGTCTTAGCATGTGCCATGCCTCAGCCTGAGGTGGGAATGAAATCAGACTCAAAGATTTACTGAGGGATTATAAAGTTCTCGTGCGGATGGACCCCACTACCCCTACGGTAGGAACTGCTCCTGGATACTTTATTAAACATGTCAGTACAAACATTTCCTCCAAATAAGATCTGCTAATATTTTATGTGCCCTTTATCAATTAAGCTGAAAATAACATTATTTTCTGTAAGTTGTCTGTAAGAGAACAAATCATTAATTTCAGGAATACCTCAGTCTGCAAGTCCATTTCAAGTGTGTGTGTTGTGAGTGAGTAAGAGAGAGAAAGTGTAGGAAGCTCAAGTGCTGCTGATACGTTCCAAAATCATGTAACAAATCAAAGGACCATTTGACTGTGAAAGCAGTTGCCTTCCCACTTTATCCCTTAATTTAAAAATGTTTTTAAATTTCTTATTTCCCTGACTGGAATAATTTGCATGAAAAAATAAGACAGAAATGGAATACAGTGATCTCACCCATGCACAGCTATTTGTTTTTAATTTTGCTTTTAAACTTATTTTTTTAAGCTACACTGTATCAATTACAGAAAGTAATTCCTTCTCTAAGTGAACTTCCCACTGTAAACCATGCATAAGGTACCTGGACACAGCTCTCAGGAGTTTCTATATTTAAAGTCTAAACAGTAGGTGGCACTGCTGTTTGTCTAGTCTTTATAGATCAATATTGTCAACRTAAATGGCATTTGCCTTTTCCACTTCCCACTTCCATAGTACCCTTGATCTGGCCAAGGAGTCAAGCAGAAATCTGAAATGCAAATCTTTTCTAAATAAAAATAATAAAAAGATATGTTCAATATTGCCAAGGGATTGATTTGGGGGAAAAATCAATGAAAAAAAAMCCCCAAATTATTATAAATCTGCAAATATAAAGTAGATCTTTGTCATATGTTGCAATACGTCTTTAAAAATTTCCTGGTAATCTTATGACCTGTTGAACAAAACATAGGAATATTTAATGAAGTTAGGAGCAGTCACAACAGGGGTAGTGGTTTTGCTTTTTTGTTCTTTTTTTATTCTGTTTTTGCTTGATTTTATTATAGCTGAAGCCAAAGAACTAAGTGACAATGAAGATTTTTGTCGGGCAATCTAGAATTGCTCTTGGTTCTTTAATCCCCCCCCCCAAATAAAGGGGTTTTTTTTCATCCCAAAGGTATGCATGTTGTTTGATATTAAGAGTTATCTTTCATAAATGTCCATATAGTTCATAAAAGGCCCAGAGATTTTTTGCTTGTTTGTTTTCATATAACCAGACAGTTTCATGTTTTCCCTCTCAGTTTTTGACATCTTGGGTGGGATTCGTCAAAGGAATGCAGGCATGGGCTACAGTCTAGACATGGATATTTGAGCTAGTCATTCTAAGCTGCCTCATTGGTCGGTGAAGAGAAATAGACATTTTTGGAAGGGAATTCATTTCAACCAGAGTAGACTTTTAAAATATGTTAGGTGAATCATTGTCTAAAACTGCTTATTTTTCTTTATTGACATTGAGGAAGGTCTAAGAAAACCACCTCAGAGCTAAATGATTGAAGTTTGGCAGAAGGAGCCTCTGTCCTGGCAATGGTGTAGACTCACTTGGCTGCCAAATGCTGAGTCCACCGTCACTTGAAGTTCTRAAGTGAGATGAATTACTGTCTGGAAGCCAGAGAGCAAAACCTGAAGTCATCCATTAAATGGAAAATTCAGTCAGAAAAATGGACACTAGAAGGGGAATGGCACATTGTTGTTAAATCACTCCATCTGCTTACAATTTGTCTCATTTAATTTCCTAACTCATTATTTAAAGTGTCTATTTTTGCACTCCATCTTTTTCCTCTTGTCATAGCCTGCGTGGCTGTCTGTGTTCAGGTTCACAGCTGCTATGCCCATGAATAGGTTGCCCAGAGAAGTTGTGGATGCCCCATCCCTGGAAGTGTTCAAGGCCAGTTTGGATGAGGCTTTGAGCAACCTGATCTAGTGAAAGATGTCCCTGCTTATGGCAGGGGGGTTGAACTAGATGATTTTTAAGGTCCCTTCCAACCCAAACCACTCTGTGATTCTGTGATTTTGTGTTCTTCTCCCTACCACTTCCTCTGAAAACCCTTCTGTAGATGTTGGTTTGTTGTTTCTTCTGTTAAATATGAGTAACTGAGATTTGGTACAGGAATGAGAAGAGATGTGTTTGTAAACAGTGACAGCTCATAATTATCACTGTCGATGTGTACGCTACCATTCCTTTCCAAGTTCCAGTTCAATATGCAAGTAGTTAGGTTTTTTGCATCTTTCACAGTCCCTAATACTTCAACTTTAGCAGATTGGTAAGTTACTACATTTTTGCCTGATTTTCTATGAAATTATCCTTTTTTTACCCCGSTCCTGTACTGCCTTTGCAAAAACAATTTTTATGTGGATTGGAAAAGATTTTAAAATCTTTATACTATTGATAACTTCCCTGTATTGCATAATGTATTGTATGTACAGTTACCAGAAGTCATTATTTTTCATCTGTTTTTTTTCATTTTCTTGCCATCATCTGTCCTCTTTTGACCCTTTATCTCACCTTCCCATTGTTTTATCTTGTCTTCTTTATATTTCAGGTGTTAAACCAATTGAAAGCATGTACAGTGGCGAACTTAATGAGTGTGCTTACATCATATATCTTTATAAGTATTTCCCATGTATCCACTACATTTTGCATGTGACATTTCTGAAAATAGTGTTGCTTGTAACAACATTTGTCTTTCAGTGACTAATTAAGCAAATTACCGCTTGGTTTATTTTTTGTAATATGCTTTCTATCAATTTATTAGTCTTTGTTAAGCTTTTGTCCACATAGGAACAGTAAAGAAAATTTATCTAAATAAACTGATGGTGTGAATATGAAGTGGATTAGTTAGGCCTCATTAATTCTTTGTAGCTACTGATTCAGAATTAAAAAGGTCATAACTGAGTTTGTAGACATAAAAAAATGTTTGGATGTTAAAACAGAGCTCTCAAAACATACTAAAGCATTTTCATCTTTGTTTTCTGTTTCTACGCATAGGAAGGTAAAAAGAACAGATAAGACTTTGATTCCTGTACTTAGGCAGGAATTTGGTCTTTGTAAAAATACAAAAAAGTAATTGAGGAAAAAGCCAGACTCCCTGAGTAAGGACATGAATGATCACCTCAGCTTTTTGGGGCCACTTTTGATCTTGGTATGACCTATTGTCTCCCTTCCTTGGGAAAACACAGGAAAACACATGGAAAACTCTTTCCATGCGGGCGGTATATGATGGGTCAACACAGCCTCRAAGTGCTCATAAATGGCATTTAGTGACCAAAGTGACTTGTGCTCTTGCACCAGGTAACACACCCCAAGAGCACATGATCTCGTTGTACTATCTATGGATACTATTAACTACAGCATCACTAACATTTAAGTTAAATGTCTCCTTTTCTGGCTTAGGCAGTACTAGACTGTGAGAAGAAAATTATTTGTTGATTTACTATGACAAAACATCCTTCTTTGGCTAAAAAGCTGTTTGCAAGGAATTGTGGCAAATTCAGTGCAAAGCAAGAGAAAATTTGCTGAGCAGGGCAATAGGAAAGGGCTTGGTGAGACTGAATAAGAGATTCTGTAGACAGAAGGATATAGAAGACAAAATTATCTGAATTCCTGTTCGTATTTYGATCTGTTTTGGCACATATGGTTTGGGGTAACTTTTTAAAATACCAGATCTGTCTGTTCTGGGTTGTGCTTTAGCTCCACAGCTCCTGCAGCTCTATATTTCACTTTATATTTTATGCCAGTAAACTTTACTAGCTAAAATAATCTCCATCACTGTAAAATCAGCAAAAGACATTATTGTAATGATACTTGGCAGTATCATTAAAAGCTATTGAATAACATTTGCATAAGACAAACATTTGCTAATTGAAGCTCTTTCTACATTACTGTAGTATATCAAGGTCAGATTTAATTTGTACTCTACGATACAGACAGAACAAAGCTCTAAATATGACTTGTTTGCAGGACCTTTCCTTTCTTAGGATTCTACCACCAGTCTGATGTAATGACTGCACTTTTATAGTAAGTATCTGCTTAAATGTCTTGGAGGTCTTGTAATAGACACRTGTATAAATACAATATATTCATGCAACAAATAGTTTAAAAGGAGGCAAAAATAGATGTAAAATTTCAGTCCTTCAAAGCAACCTGCATGAAGTTCATGTGCTGAATGTTTTGTGTATATCCTCCACTTTCCAACCAGGACTACAAAATAATAACATTTACCAGACTCAAAGAAGTTTAGTGAGGAACTGAAGCCAGACAGAAAAAATTACGAAATATCAACAGTTTAGTAATGTTTACTTTAAACTATCTGGTGTCTTAAAAAAATGGAAAATTGAATCTGTCAGTCTTTGGAATATCTTTGCTAACCATGATTGCTGTACTAACATTTTCTGACAGATTCGCTGAATCTTCCTGAGAGGAAAAGGTGAACAAAGTGTGATTATTTTGATAACATTATCTACCAGGAGATCAAGATTTTAACCTGACAAAGCAGGGGGGTTTATGAAATGTTATCCAGTAATACTGTTTTCTGCCTGACGTAAGATATCCTGAAACAAGTGGAAAGCTTGCTGCTGGGGAATATAGGGAAGATGAAGTTATGACAGTCTAAGTAAGGCTTGTATGAAAAGTATAAAAGAACTCTCTGCTTCCATTAGTTAACTTATGTTGTCAGTGCTAGTGTTTTATAAATATTTCCAGGATGTGAATTCTAGACATAAAAAATCCTCTTCGGTCATATTGTTTCCCATCTCCCTAACTTTTTTTTGTTCTTGATACTTAAATTCAGTAGACATTTAAATAGCTTAGCTCCAACAGAAACTGTGGAAATATACCTATCCTGAAATAGCTAAGTGATGAAAAGCTCATCTGAGTTGAAATCTGTTCCAGACGGGGCAGAGCTGGGTTTAGAGTGAAGACCATTGTCTAAACATGAAGTCACTCTGGGGGGAGGCCACACTCTTCTACCAGAAATGCCATCCTGAGAATTTTTTCTAAGTAAGACTTCATTTGAATGGTTCTGCTGCTATAGGTAAAATCAATTTGTTGAAAAATTCCTGTGTCTGTGCATGGCAATCCTCTCTGACTATATTCTCTTGCCATGTATCCTCAGGAGCCTTTGCACAGGCTCAGGGCCTCGTAGACGTTGCATGAGCAACCTTGTAGTGTTTTCCAGTCTAGAGCAGGGAAAGGGTCAAGTCTCTCTGAATCCGGGTTACACGTGGCAGCAAGCAGCAGGAGCTGCCGTTGGATGATGATTCTCTGACTCTGGTTCTCAGGAATCCTAAGCAGGAGCAAAGAGGTCTGTCCGTGAGCAAGGACTTCTCACTTCTCAGCCCAGGCCCTTCTCATACCGGGGCAGGGCTTGTCACCTCTGGGAAGCGTGGGAGAGACCAGAGCACTTTGGGAACAACAAAATAATTTCAGAGTACAGGAATTCTTACAGGTGAAATTCAAACTAAAAATATTTCTTTCCTTACGAACACTCTTAAAAATATCACAATACTTTCAATATCATTTGCTATTTTATGACAACTTTTAAATGCTATAAATAGTCCATGGTGGCTTTTGGCATCAGTGTGTTCTAAGTGCATGGTATCTGAATATGGCTTAATATTGGGACATTTTGCTCTGAGTTAGTGGCACTCACTCATTTTTTTTATGTTTTCATATTTGATAGTAAACTAATTTCCAAGCAATTTAATTTATTAAATTTTTGTTACAAAAAAAGTCCAGTGCTAGAAATCACAAATCAAATACAGTAGAATAATAATAACCTTCCAGAAATGAACATAATTTCAGAAACTGTATTTTAGGGTTTCCTATTGGTTTTGATCATGACAAAAAAATCTCCCTAGATATCCAGTAAATTTATTAATTGGTAAAAATTGCATTTGAAATTCATTCTTTTGTAATTTAAAAATCAGTGAATAGATTTCTCCAAGCATTTGTTGAACTGGAGCAAAAATACTAAATTGAATGCGCAAATACTTTTCTGGAATCATCATTAGAAATGGGTGACAATCGCTTTATGAATAATTTGAGCATGAACTATTGAAAGCATCTTATAAGTTCAGATAGTTAAATAAGCATGAAACTAACGCTTTAAGCAGAAATATTTCATTTCAAGCTTTTTCTTTGTCCTTACTGGACAAAGCATTTCTCCTTGCTGGAAGTGTTAGTGACAAAACACACAAAAAATTCTATTCTGTCACCATTGTTTTGTGAACAAATAAATCTTGCTAGTTTTAAAATACATGACAATCTTCATGATCACGATCCTCATGAGAAATGCCGGTGTGATGGATGCACTCGACCCCTTAACCAAGCTAGCGGTAGTTTGGTACAGGCTCCAAAGGAGGTAAAGGCCTGAGCCATAAATGGGCCAAGAACTCCTCTAGTTTCAATCTGTTCTCTGAAACCCCCCAAAGGAGCAGAGTGACACAGTGAGCRTCGGTGCATATGAGCTTGGACCATAGATCATGCGATTAACACATGAATAGCAGGTGGCTTTTCCAAGACTCATTTATCAAGGAACAAAGAAAGTTGTGGGTACAAGGAGTCTCATGCATAGCTTTCCCATGTGATTTGACTACAAGCCAACCACTTTATTCCATAAATATGACAGCCTAAGTGAGCCTTCTTCGGGCTCTCCCTGCTAGGCAGCGTGGCTGCATGGCAGTGATCTCCCCTTGAGCTGGGACACCTCTCAAGGTTGCTTCTTGAGGCAGAGAGACCTTTTACCAATGGCAGATCTTTGGTAAGCGACCGATATCGCACATAACCTTGTAGTATGGTAACTTTGATTTTGTCTTGGTAACTTTGATTTGTACTTTGGTAGTTTTGAATCATTGTTCAAATGATTGTGCCGTACAGTAATAGAGTGAACCTTGCCATCAAACTTTGTTAAGTCGCACTTTTACATCGTATTAAAACCACTTTTGCTAATACCTTTGACAGTGATTATTTAAGCGATCTAAACCACGCATTCGCGACAGCCAGTTACAGGTAAAGATGTTTACAGAACACACAGGAGAAGTAATGACAGCTCAGTGTTAGAATCCCTGATGAACATCTTATACAGGTTGGGAATAAAAGAATGTATTTTTACGTATTTTTAAAAGAGACATATAAGCAGCTTTAGTTTACATGCCTCTCTCATGTACAGAATATGTGAATACATAGCTCCTGAGTTTGGAAGATGGGAAGATGGGCTGTCTCTGCTTCTCTCTGACTGCATGGGAATCCACAGAACCTGAGAAAGAAAGGAGTTGCATTTTTATGTCCTCTTGACCAGTCAGTGCAGCTGGCAAGGAAAGGCACATTTTAATAGGTATGCAGCCTTCAAATGCATATTGAAGTCTCATTGAAGCATTCTATTTCCTTAAGCAATGTAAAGTTCAGGTTTTTTGATAAATAATAAAACTATAGCTTTGGAATTATACTATATACAGTGATCATTCTTTGCACTTTTGCATGAATGTGTAAACATAAAAAAACCCCTCAGTTACATTTAATTGGCTTCAGTGCTTTCAGAAGTGATAATTGACCTTAAAGAATCTGAGGGCAAAAATGGTTCTTTGCCCTTGCAACCAAACGAAACCACAAGGTAAACCTGTTGTCACCGCAGAAATGAAGGCAACGCTTGTACTGTTGTAATCTGGATGAGACCTTCATGGACAGAGACTGTGATGCCACTCTTTAAATCAGCGTATACACTGAATGATGTTTCCACAGGACTTAGATAAACCTCTAAAAGGAATTAAATTTTTCAGTTGCTGTTTGTTTACAATTTCATAGTTGTCTTGATCTACCCCATTTACTGTTTTGATTAGCTTTGATTATGACAGTCCATGTTCAGATAATATGCATGCAACTGGAAGTTTTTGAAGTGCAAGCTGTCAGATAGTGAAATGCTGTAAATCCACTATGTGGCCATGTAGACTTTGTGCTACAAAAGGTTAAGTTCATTCAGCAAAAGTCTGTGACATTCTTGCAACTATCTGAGGCAAAAATATTCTTCTTGTGTATTACTTTTTTTACTAGAAGTAATTTTAGTGCTTTTTCCTTCAGGCTTTTTTACTACAAAAGGATTTTGCTTATCATCCTTCAGAGTCTGATTCATTAAATTTTAAATTAAGATTGACAGATTATATTTTGACAGTTTCTGGATATTTATGCTTTCAAATCAGGTGAATCCAGGAGGAAATCATTCTTATCTTGTAATTATGAGTTGTACAAGATGAAGAAATTTGCATATGCTTGGCTCAAACTGTGAGGTGCAAATATCCTCAAACGGGGAAAACCTCTATCATTTTAGCCTGCTCCTGGAAAAGTTCAATCTGTGTGGTAATGTTCTTGGGATAAATTTGATTTATCAAATGTCCTGGTTTCAGCTGGGATAGAGTTAATTTTTTTTTCCTAGTAGTTGGTATAGTGCTATGTTTTGGATTTAGTATGAGAAGAATGTTGATAACACGCTGATGTTTTTAGTTGTTGCTAAGTAGCCTACTAGTCAAGGACTTTTCAGCTTCCCATGCTCTGCCAGGTGCACAAGAAGCTGGGAGGGAGCATAGCCGGGACAGCTGACCCAGCTGGCCAATGGGGTATTCCATACCATGTGACGTCATGCTCAGTATATAAAGCTGGGGGAAGAAGAAGGAGGGGGGGGACGTTGGGAGTGATGGCGTTTGTCTTCCCAAGTAACCGTAACGCGTGATGGAGCCCTGCTTTCCTGGAGATGGCTGAACACCTGCCTGCCGATGGGAAGTAGTGAAAGAATTCCTTGTTTTGCTTTGTTTGCGTGTGCGGCTTTTGCTTTCCCTATTACACTGTCTTTATCTCAACCCATGAGTTTTCTCACTTTTACCCTTCCGATTCTCTCCCCCATCCCACCAGGGGGGAGTGAGCGAGCGGCTGTGTGGGGCTTMGTTTCTGGCTGGGGTTAAACCATGACATCAAATTTGATTGCAGGTTTGCATATCTCCCATTACATTTCCCTCTTCTAGAATTGAAAAACTTTCATGACACTGTAAAGTTGTAAGACAAAAGAAAACCAAACTGAGATTCAGTTGTAGCATTCAATATGTATTTATCAAAAAAAATACCCTCTGAATAAGAAGGCCAACTAACAGCAGAAATAACATCAGTTATTTCATTTTTTGATGTCAGAAATTGATTTGGGTGTGACACACTTGTAAGACTGTAGTAGCTTGGACTTTACACTGTAGTAGGAAGGAACGCTGTTTTATTTTAGAAATATGACCTTAGGGCTGTATCACCAGATGTTCTGAAAGGGTATACCTATGCGTAACCTTTATTGAAGTTCCAGTTTTCTCCACTTTCCTATTTTGAATAAAAAATAGGTCTAATTTTAAATTAAACCAAGGAAAGGATATGATGGAACTAGATTTCTAATTTTTAAGAAAGTAACTCACTCCAAAATGCCAGTGCTGTTTGATCATTCTAGAGCAAGGGTCCTGCTTATGCCAGTTATTATCTTTGAGCTGCCAAATCTCAATATTCAGTATTTATGAAGCTAGAGTGAAACATCTTCTTAAGCGTTTGATTAATTTTTAGCACTTTAGTCAGAAAGGATTGATAGATGCCTTCAGACTGAATTCAGACAAATATTGTTGATGTTTACACCAAGGGAATGTGTGAGAAGCAGAACACCAAGTGCTGCATTTTTTGCTACTTTTTTTAAGAAATGTATATAAGTATCTTTCTTCTTTCAGCTAATGGAACAACACAGCCTTCGAGCTATTTGTAAGCAAGAAATCAGCACATACGACTTACCTGGATGAAACTTTTTATAGTGTTTTTCAGAAAAGCCTCAGAACTTTATAGAACTTGGTCCTGATAGCATATTAGCGCCCTTGTTGTTGCACATTCACCTTATTCTTTCATCTTTGAACATCAAACGTCATCATTGATGTCATACGTGTTTAACAGAGTAAAAACAGAGGTTAGCCTAAGATATGAATATAGCCCTAAGCTTTTGGATTTCTCTGAAAAGAAAAAAGATGGGCTGTGTCTTTTTCTGCACCAGTAGAGAAGCAGATCTCCATGAGTCAAGCATATGAAAGTAAAAGTCACTAATTTTGTTTGCTTCAGCTCTTCTTTCAGTAATGTAGCCACAATCTTTTGACTGTTAGGAAAATCAAACACAATCAAATTAGTCTAGAGTTTAATTTATAGCATTAAGAACCTTAAGCAAATGTTTATGATCCAAAAGTGTTTATAATCTTAGGCAACAATTTACCTGGACATTGTCAGTGCTGCACAGGGAAGCTGTTTCACTTTCACCCACATGAACTTTAAAGGATTTAGTTTCAAAGACTTCCAGGATTACAGCAAAATATTGGTGCTGTGGTTAATTATGTGTAGTTGCTGAACTCAAACATAGCCTCTGGTTCATTTTTATTCACTGATTATAGAAGGATATTAATCTAGGGTAGATTCATCATGGTCTTCCTTTCAACCTTTTTTTTTTCCCCCCCCATAAGTTGTTAGTTATTTGTCCTCAGTTTCTAGGTACTTTCAATGATATCCAGAAGTGAGAGAGACCTCTTGCTCTCTGGATCTAGTTCCCTGCAAGCTGAAGCCCATAGTTAGAGGTTTCTGTAAAACTAGCACAGATCTGTGCTGCTGTTGAAAAGGGAGTCCCTCTTTCTGTTCTTCCCAACTCCCCCATCACTCACGATCCAGTCCTGCCAACCAAAAAAAAAAAAGAAAGTTTTTTTTTCAGAAAAAGCTGTTTCCCATTCCAGAGGCAGAGGTTAAAATGACTTGGTGTTCCTGATCACATGTAGTTATTCTATATGATTCATTTTACAATATTTAAATAAATATTGTTGTAGTTTATTTCTATGGATTAAGGATTTTTAATATAGTATCTTCCTTTCAATTTTTCTATGAGTAATTCCCTAAGCAAAAGTGTATGTATGCTGTCATTTCTTAGGCAACAATTTTAACTGTGTTTTATGTACCAATTGTCATTGTCCTCATAGTCTCATGGAACTTTTACAAACCCAGTGTAACTCCTTCCATGCATCCATTGTATATCCATTAATTCTGATTATTCAGTGATTTTCTTTGAATGCTCTGTATATCTAATTGTAGTCATACATTCTTCTCACTGCGTGAGAAGATTCCACTTATCCACTTTTATTTCTCAAAATTTTCACTGAAAAACAACACTGTTTGCTTGTTATTTCCTGTATACTCTCCTGGATTGCTTTGTGGGGAGAAGGGGATAGACATCCCCAGGCAACAATCAATGCGATTGCCCTTTAGACATCTGCCACAGGATGGATTGCCTTAACCTGCAGACTGCAGAGGAAGCCTTGAACAAGTTTCAGCTAAACACCTTCCTTTCAGATGCTTAGCATTGTATTCGTCTGAGTAGGTATTGCAAGGTCAGTAAGAAGAATCAAATTTAGTGACATGAATCACAAAAAACATTAAAATAAGTTTTGCTTGCTAATCTCCTGTGTCTCCTCAACACTGAACAGAAAGGATAGTTGGGCAGCCTTTACATCTCATTCTGAAATTTTTGTACTTGTGGGTTTTTTTAATATGGCTGTAAGAGTGTTGAGGTTGTAAGAGTACTTAGATAAACCGTAAGATGAGACATGGTTGTTAAACCAAGTCTGCAGCCAATTCTTTCCAGAATTTCCAGTTCTCTCCAGGCCAACAAAAAATTTCTTTTGATTTAAACTTCTGTATTTGCTTAGCAAAGAATGCACTGCTTCAAGTATGTTATCTTCTTTAATTATGCTGATTAGGATTTGAATTGAAAAAAACCACCTTATGGGTGATACACATTAAATTAACTAATTAGATGGATTGACCAATACTGAAAACTGAACTGTGACCAAACAGGTCATTTGCTGGCATCCAGTTTGCAAGGACTAAGTCATACCAAAAAACTCACTAATTACCAAGGTATGCAATTTGATCACAAGACACAACAAAACCTTGGGTACTAGGTATGTGTAGGAAATGGCCACCTCTTTATAAAGCCTAAAGAAAAATGTTGATGTAATAATGTCCTCATCTACCATCCTAAGACCTATAGGAAAAAATATAGAAATAAAAGAAAGGTGAGTAGAAAAGCAGATGAAGCAGGTGATCCTAGAAGAAGCCAGAAGTTAGGGAAAGTACTTAAATGTGACAACTGCCCCCCTCCCCCCTTTCCTAAATCTTATACTCTTCTGTTTCTGGAGTATACATCCTGAGCGAATCTGTCACTGTCAGAAGGGTTAAGGAGAATAAAATTCCACATGGACATGTTGGTTTTGATTTTCAAGGTAGAGATACAGCCCCGTGCAGGTATTAAATAGTTATGAACTGGAGGACATGCCCATATATATGTATGTATGTGCATTTATGTGCATCTATAGCTCAGTATATATATATATATATTTTTTTTTTTTTTACCACCGTACCTGCACTGTAACCCCTCACTTCAGAAGCTGAGGTCACTAAATCTGTTTACAGACATTTCCTTAATGAGATTTCTGTCATCTAGTTTTATGAATGCTCTGTATTTTCAATTCCAAAGTCTGGAATATATGTCTAATGGGTAAAAAAATAGAATTTGACCAACTTGATCAGTCACTACTAAGTAATCAGCTGCAATAGCTATTTGTAAAATTGAAGGAAAAAGATTACAGTCAACGCCGTAGAACTGGAATGCACTCTTCTACTCTTCCAAAATTATAATGCAGTGCTGCTGAAGACCAAGTTGATTTAAAATTAGCAGAAACTACTTGTAAATACAAAAGTATTTTGGAACATTATTTATTCATTTTTATAATCTGTAATATATTTACACAGCTTCAAATAGAACTAAATTACTATTCTCTTACTTTACTCTAGTACTAGTTATATAGAAGCATCTTCTTTGGGAAAAAAATTTACAGAGTAAAGACAGTAATGTATTAATTTTTAGTTACATATTTCAAATTTGTGGATGGGGAACAGGCAAGGGACCATGCCTATAGACTCCTCTATGTTACCCTTATGTACTGCAGGTGGTGTTGCAGCTTCATGTGTCCCTACGTCGAGACTGTATGTTCCACAAAAATGGAGGAATCACTGTATCCACTTGTATCCACTCCTCCTTGTCTCAGCGATGCCCTATCTGGTGTGAGTATGTTGTAATTACTTCATGGAGCTTCTGCTTAACATCCTTCCAGAGTTTAACACAGTAGGAAACGTGACACTTAACTAACATAATCAAATACTACCTGCCAACAACTGTGAAATCTCCTTGCTTTCTCTCCTTTTTGACATGCTTCCTTAATCAAGCTACTAGTCTGTGAACAATTTCCACAAATCCCTCAGTTTACCTAGTTTTAACAATGCAGTTAGGATAGACCAGTAATCACTCTAATCATACCAGCATAACTGCTGTTGAGTGGCATCGGGCCCCCACCTGGGTTTCAGAGGTCCACATTACCTCCTCAGTCTTTTCGATCGTCTGCCCCATAGCTCCCTATCTCAAACCTGTCAAAGAGGTATGAGCATTCATTATTTGTCAAAGTATGTTCTGCAATATAACGGTAATCACATACAGTCAGTGGTCTGGGTTCATGCTTAACATATATTGGTGGGGTTGGGTAGGTCATAAAATCTATCATCCTGAGAAACTTCATTTACTTTTTCTCTTGTGTTCATTTAAGAAAAAAACAACATGCAGTTCATTTAAGACTGAGGYCAGAGGTTTTGGATTCAAATTGTATTAAAGGACCATCATATTCCCCTCCAGTTTAAACCTCTTGAGACCTACAGAGTACAGGCCAGGACACAAGTTTTCACTAACCTCTGCAAGGTGTTTTTTTCTCTGTCTTATGCGTATAGTCTTCTCCATCTAAGATACAGTATACATCAACTTTTTTTTCCTCTACCTTCCCTTTTCTACTTTATAAGTTTGTTCTGTGATTCA
Organism: Phoebastria nigripes; assembly: GCA_035582835.1. Taxonomy (NCBI): domain Eukaryota; kingdom Metazoa; phylum Chordata; class Aves; order Procellariiformes; family Diomedeidae; genus Phoebastria; species Phoebastria nigripes. The sequence goes on along the minus strand of JAYKAV010002855.1, from coordinate 2,787,112 downwards.
AACAATGTTTTGCAATTAGCAAGGGAAGTCATGTGTTTCTCAGATGAGATGCTCCACTGAAGGAGCTAAAGAAAATGCTATGGAGAAACAGAGGACCTTTTATACCTGCAGGGGGCATTGCAATACAAAGAAAAAGAGCAATGACAGCTGTTGAGACTTTTTCCAACCAATTTGCCTGATAACATTTTATGACATTTTAGTGAAAGATTTGGACTTTTTTTTTTTTTTTTGTCTTCTTTTTCAAAAGGTGGCAAGTTGTTCTGAAGACATTAATGAACTTTTTTCTAGTGTTTTTGAAGTCACGTTAGGAAGAAGATTTAAATTACATTCTGAAGGACACTTCAGTATTCTTGCACTTACTGATATTGATGAGGAGCATTGGGATGATGGTATTAAAATGGGACACAAAATGCAAATGATAGTTTCTGTAGTATAGAAAAAGAGTTTGCAAATGATCCATTAATAACGTTTCAAACATCTTCACTAATTTGGTGACTCTAATTAGTTTGTAAACATTATGAATCTCTTGCTATAATTTTTTATATCTATAATTATATTTATATAGTTTTCAGGAGAGAGAGAGGAAACAAGAAATGGCATCTCAGCTGGCCAGCAGTTCTAATATAAAATGTTAGTAGCGTGTTATGCACATATATGAGAGTGCTATTGGATAACTTGTCACTCTTCATAGAATTCATTAAATATATCTTTCATTTAATATTGTCTGTAGTAGAATTTCACAGATTTATAACCTATAATGAGTGCAAACCAGCTGATATGTAACTTCTACATCACAGATAATGGATGGACTCTTACAGACATAAACATTGGGAATTATGGAATTACGCTCGTAAGATAGCCAAAATATGTACATATAATTCTGTATACAAGAAGAATATGATGATGAAATGGCTTGATACAGATTTTATTGATTTGTCAACACTATGTCAACCACTCTCTTTCCTTCTCACTTATGGAAAATCTTTCTCCTTAGAAGCTGACAAAAAAGCTGCAACTGTCAGCAAAAAGGGAAGATGACCAGACTTGAGAGCTGTCACTGGGAGGAAAAAGATGATTAGATGGATTTACTAACCACTCAAAAGGAAAAGACTATCCAAGCTCTGCAAGTGCAGTAGAATGGCTGTAGTGGTAGGTGCATGATTGACAGTAGTTCTATACAATTTCAGCTTATTTTACTCCCTTTCACTCCTAAAATGACATTTTTTGTCTCCCTTCCCTTCTCCCACTAACAGTCAAATTATAATGACTTATAAGGTTTAGTTGCAGTGTGATTTATGATAGACTGTTATTCTTTCAAAATGGAGTCAGTCATCTTTGCAAATTTGTTTTTATCCAGTTACACCCAGGGATAATGGAAGATCTATTTTGATGGTACAATAATCATAGATTAGAAGCTTAGCTGAGGAGAGAGCATTTTATTTSCAGGATTTCTCAGTAAACTGCTTAGAAACGCTATTGATTTGTTGGCTGCTTCTTTGTAGTCTTAAAGCAAAATTTTGGCACCATGCTCTTGATATTCTGCATTTTCTGATAAATTCTCTGCATTGCAATAACCATTGTGTTCTTGCAGCAGATCCCTATCGCTAGCTTTGTCAAAACTGAATGAAAGGCCATCAGAATTCACTTACTATATTTTTTTCTGCATTAGCATTTCAGTACTTTTGGTTGCGCTTTCTGTCACATGGTAAAGAAGAAAACAATTATTTGKTTTTTACCATTTTCTTCTCTCTTTGACACTGTTCTAGGAAAAAGAAAAAACAGCATTGGAGTTGCATTACTGTTAGGCATGGCAAACCACTCCAGCTTCATATAACCCCCACAAAAAGGAAAATATATTATCCACACTAATATAGTGACATTATCTATTTCAGATGTGCATTTAATTTATACAWATTTCTTAACTGACTTAGCTTCCACATTTTTTAAGCCAGTTGTGGAGTTTTCTTACAGATTTCCTCACCAGTTTGTTCAGGCAAGGCTGTATTCTATGTACCTTTTCACTTAGTCATCCATATTCCATTAATAGCCCTCTAGACTGAAAGCAGATGTATATTTTTATTCTTAACAGAGCAACTGGTAAGTCTCATAGTTGTAAACGTTATAATGATCAAAGTAGGTTTCTATGATTATTTTTGAGGTACCATTTCCAAAATGAGAAAATTGAGGAAGGAGAAAGATCTTGATAGCATTCATCAAATGAAAGCTAACCAAATAGCGAACAATGTGAAACARCTTAATTCTTAATTAGTTAAAGATTTGCTTGCTTCATCTGGACATCACTTGTTATTGATGTAATAATGCTTATACTTGGAAGGGCACAGATACTGCTAAGTTTCTTCAGATGACAGAGAGAAGAGTCATCACCTCTTGACACATATTTGTTATAGTTTCCCTTTTGGTCTAAGTAGTGTTAAAGGTCAGGGCTCTGGCATTCAGGTTGAATCCCAAGAATTCACACTTGAAGTTTTGGCTTAAAATACATTTTCCACAGTTACCACAATTTGAAGCCATTTATAAGTGTTATGTGAATAAGATAATTATTTCTTTGTTCATGGGGAGCTTACAATATCCAAAACAGAATTTTATGGACAAAGGTGGAATAGAAGACCACAAATATAAGTCTATTTCCATTTTGTATCATTTTGAAGGCTTTCAGTTCACCTTTTCTCCTTCCATAGACAAAAACTTACAAAAAAACCGTACAATAAAGTGAAGATAGAAAATATGCATCTTGTTATCAACAGTGTTTACTTATAGTTGTAAGTTACATAACAGATTCTTCAATATTCAAATTCCTTTAGCTAGAATGACATCTATTTAAAAGATATACAGATCAAGAAAGATGATTGGCTCAAGACAGTTACAGAGTAATTCCTTTATTACTGAATGCAAAAGGAATCTGAAAGCTCACGTTATAAAATCATTATGTCCTTGGTTAGCTATAAAATAATTGATCACTTGATGTAGAGTCAGATATGTGCATTCTTCACCCTAGTCTCGGGTAGTAAATGCGCAAAGGCAGCTGTGGATTTAATTTTCTAGTGAGAAGTAGTTTATCACTCCTAGATATTAATCTAGTATGATCTATACTTAGAATAGCGATGTCAGAAGGCAACTTTCACRATTTCCATACCATTGCTATTGCCAAGGACCCAAGAATTAACCACAGTGGAGAACACTGATTTTCTGTAGTGTTTGTTACCGWCAGCACTTTGAAATAGCTACTCTACCTTGGTGGTAATCCCACAATCTGGTCAGATCTTTAGATCTGCCGGTCTTCTACATGCTGTAGAAGGTACCCTTCCCTTCTGAGGTAGGGACTTAACAACTCCTATTTCTTTTCTTCATCTTTTCTGAGAATTCAGGGCAGACTTGATGCTGGCAAAGGGACCCTGTTTGCCTTCAGCCAGTAAGCACACTGAGTATTTTACTTCCTTGTTACACTGGATTGGTGGAAACCAAAAGAATATTCTCTATCTCCATTTTGTATTACAGAACAGCCTGGTAACTTGGCTGAAGGGAAAGAACGTTAAAAAAAAGATCATTTAAAACACATACAGCATTTCTGCTGAAAGATTTCATGTTGCTTCTGTAAACTGGCAATAGAAGAGGGCTTCCGCATGTGATAAAGTCAGAGGATCTGGCATGAGGAAAGGTGAGAACTACCAAAGACTTGACAGGGACAGGACATGTCAGCTCATGAGAAATTCATTCTTCCTCCTAGTCTTTAAACCAGGTGTGGAATCAAGGAAGTGAATCATGCAGAGACTCTCAGTTACATAGTTGTGACAAGTTTCTTGGAGAAAGGCACTATTTTGTAGTTGGGTGCCGATGAGAGAGCGAAGTATAGACATTCATGGCAAGCCAACCCCTGATATCTTAGATCACAACAGAAGGTAACCCCAGGTTGCACAGCTTTGACTACTCACCTCTGGGCAACCAAGCCCTGCAGTCCATCAAATTCTTTCTTTTTCAAGGGGAGAATAAATAGATTATTCCTTTTTTTTTCCCCCCAAAAAAAAACCCCACCCCTCTTCATTCATTTCTCTGTTCTTCTTTTCAGTTTTCATTTAACCCATTCCTTGTTGTACATAAAGCAAGATCCTTTCTTCCAGGATGAAGTACTTGCTGAAAGAGCCTACTATCATGGTACAGAGCAGTAGAAATTCTTCAGAAGAGTACTGGTCAGGTGCAGGTCCAAGCACCTACAAAGTACTTCCAGGAAAACAGAAAGGTTGTTTGGTGAACCACTTTTCAGGGTAGTAGTGATTCCTCCATTCCACCTCATGCACAGCAAAAGAAAAAATAACTTGTGACAAGAAAGTTAATGTGTATATTGCAAGGAGATTTTATACCTTAATATGAGACATGTAGTCCTCCCTCTTAAAAATATTACTAGCTACCTCATAGGAGAAAAATGAGATTTCACTCCTTCCTGGAATATATAGTCCCTTGTTGGCCTTAAGAGCCTGCTCCAGAAGCAGAACTAAATTATGATCACATTTCCAAAACATATTCTTAAAACTTATTAAACTGCAAAAAATTKATAATATTTGTCTTGTATGCAAAGATTTTCTGTACTATCAATTGGTGACAGTTTTCATAAGGTAAGAGCTGGCTTATGACAGGCATATTATGAATAAGTTTGTCTATGAGTTGATGTTATATAATAAAGCTGCAACTATTTCCTCGGAAGATGAGGGACAGCCACAGAAGAATGCAGTCAGTTTGTGGTTATGGATTAGGAATAGGGTATTCAGAAAAACAGGATGATCAACAGTCACATGTTTGCATGAACGGTGTCATATGTCAAATCTAATTTTCAGTAAGACTTTCTCTTCAGAAAGGAGTTAAAGCCTACTGATGACTAGAGGCAGACATTTTGGCAGTCCCAACTCATAAATGGCATTTCTTGAGCATRAAAATATGAAAATAACAGAATTAGTTGTATTACTTGAGGTTGAAATGAAGAAAAAAATCCTTATTTTTGAATCTTACAGCAATTCATGTTATAAAAATCTTTCACGCACAGAAATTAGAGAATTGTTTTTATTTTCATTGCATTGTCCAACTTTCTAACAGACTTCTCAGTCTAATGACCTAATTAATATTCTTCATTAATGTTGAATACACGTCATACATCAGAGAAAGAAAGCAGAGATTATACACATCATACAGCAGAGAAAGAAACTTCTAGTTGGGACATGGCTGATTAACTTTAGATGCTGTATAAACTGTAGGAGTATTTCTTYTCTGAGACTATTTTTACAAAATAGAAGATACTATGAAATTCTGGAGAACTTAGGTTCTTGTGGACATTTTGGCCTTTACAGGCTTTGCTATTGAACCTAGTGAAATTGTAAAGAATCTGATATATATTAGGGACATAAAACTTCTGCATTCAGGTGACACTATCTCTTGAATTGGCTGTCACATGACAAGATTTTTTGCCATCTTAAACTCAAATGGACATATCATTAACATAATTTCTGCTCAATATAGAGTAAACAATGTTGGTAAATAAAAGCTGCATCTGGCTAAGAGGTCACCTGTGGTTTAACGTGACCAATGGTAAGAACTCTACGTCCACCTGAAGTCTTTTTCCAAAGTGCTGCCTTAAATTCTCAAGGCAATATCGTGATGCAATAGCTTTGGTCCTTGGGAAGAAGTAAGGAAGTTATCTGGCCATCACCTGAAGAACCCCACTAAGGTTGGGTGGAYTGTTCTCTCTCATCCACTTCTAGGGTACCTGAAACACCCAAAATAGTTAATTCCTATTGTCAAAAGACATACTCCCCCAGTTTCTTTTGCCAACAAGTCTTATGGCCAGGGTACAGCCAAGGGAGAGAACTGGGACCAGAGGCTGGCCACAGGGCCAGCAGGCCTGGGGCCTCTGTAAGAAGGGCCCCATCCCACAGCACCCAGCAAGGGACCAGAGCTGAGAGGAGAATGGTGACTAGGACCAGCCCAGAGCCATGTGTCTACCAGCAAGGTCATGGTGACAGGGAGGGCTGAGGTCCAGCCAGGGAGTCAGCCTGCAGGTTAGGGTGAGGATCAGGTCTGGAGACAGGAAACAGAGCGAGCCCAAGGTGCTGAGGTTGAAGTCAGGCCAGGAAGTCAAATCTGTAGGTTAGGGTCAAGATCAATGGGGTGCATCACCAGGCATGGGAATGGTTGCAATGCAGCTGCAACATAACTCAGACAGATACCCACCAACCTAGAGAGCCTTACTTTAAGAGCAGCTCACAAGGGAAGGTGAGGGAGCCTTCACTGAGGCTTCTTCCAGCTTTTTTCTAAGAGCTCCCCAGCTGGCTGAGGCATCTCAAATAGCTCTCTCTTTTCAGAGTGATGGCCTTGAGCAATGAAWGAAAAACTCCTACAGTGGAGGACAGCGCTCCAGGCCTTGACAGCTAACTCTGCTTTTTTCCCCTTCACAAACATCCATGCGTGTTTGAGCTCCTCCATCACAAGGGTGTTCTCTCTTTCTCTACATGTAGTTTCAGTTTGATGGTGTGAGAGTTTTCACAGGAAAAATAAAAAGATTTTTTTCTAACCGTAGAGCTTTGATACCTGAGAAAAGGTAAGAAAAAATTCTTAATTTGAATGTTCAATATTAATAACAAATTGCAAATTACTGGGCAGATTAAGATTTTCAGCCCTGGAAGCAAAAGCTGGTAAACATTTTGAATCTAGTTGCAGTTGTGCTTTACTTGACAATTGTAATTTTGAAGATACGTTTTCTGCTGGAGTTTCTGAAAACAAATGAATGGGGGGATTTGTTCCTTAATGGAAAGTGAATTATTTTCCTAGTTATAAGATAACTGGATAATGCGCCCAAAAAGCCAAGAGTATGAGTCTTTAAGGAAATTATCATTGATTCTGATAAATGTAATTGTTGAGGAGATTATCACCAAAACCAGAAATGAAACTGTCAAGAGCACTGAAGCTCAACTGAGAGATCTAGGATTCTCTGTAAGGAACCAAAGCAAACAGTGTGAAGCAGTCTAAGTGGCAGAAACTTACTGTATGTCATTTATTGGTTAGCTTTGGCATAGTGGTTGGCCATAATCCAGCCTTATAGCCAAAAAACAGTGAATCCAAGCTTATTAACTGTAACTGTATTGATTTTATGAGAAGCTAAATAGGCATTGCAGGATCCAGGAGTATTGCCAGTTTCCCAGCTCCAACCGTCTCCATCCCTAGATGCAGTCCAGCTATGTTCTGACTCTATCTGAAAAAGACCTACATAAGCAGTAGGCTTTCATGACCACATGCTCTGGTTTTCTTAGAAAGAAAAACAAGGCATCCATGCCACATGCTGTTACATACATACAATCTGAGAACCAGGTCTTGTGATCCAGGAAATTTTGTGGCATGCCCTGGCACATAAGTGTCATTGCAGACAGAGAAACCAGTCTTCTGCATCTGACTTTTGGGAAGATACTGGTTTTGATAGATTTCTTAATAGGGAGTGGAGGGTAAGATTTGGATGGTCTGTTTTCAATTAATGAAAAATCAATTTTTCAGTTGATTTTTCAATCTAATTTTTACTTTTTAATTGTCATAATTCCTTCCTGACCTCTTCTTTCTTCTGCCAAGCCTAGTTCAATCCTGCAGTCTTCTTCTCCCTCCCCACTTCATTACTATATCAAACAAGATATTTATTCCTAGTGTTCAATAACTGTAGTAGAAACAGTTCACTTCTARTATGTAAACTCCACATTATTCTTTAATGTTGTATGACAGACATCCAAAAACTGTGAGAGACAAGAAAAGTAAGTGTATATTTTAACTGATCCAATTTTTTTTTTTTTTTTAAATTGGCTTTATTTTAGGGAAAAGCATATTATTTGAACTTGGGAATGTCTGCCTATTAAATACGAGGGAAGTATTTTTTCACCTTAAACCCATATATATTTTTCCCCATAGTTTTTTATGTAAAGAATTTTAGTAACTGTATTAATAAGAATGCTTACTATAATAAAATGAATAATTCAGATCCAAAGTCAAATGATGAAAGACCTCTTGCACTGTTATGTATTTCCTCTGTACTGTTTTTAATTTTCATCCTTTTAAATACTTAACGGCTTTTTATGTCTTCAAAAAGCATGAGAAAATGTCATGTCCTGTTTCAAAATATGATAGTGAAAAAAATTCTTGGAATAGTCATGCAACTCAATTTCATTTCAAAAAAAAAAAAAAAAAAATTTATCTTCTCTGTTTCTCTGTTTTACAAAGAATCTTGAGGGAAAGTAAGCAAAAATGTTGTTTGATTGTGTTTTGTTTAAGAATATCCCACTGAGGAAAATGTTATGTTCCTTGATTTTTTTCTGACCGTCACCCATCACCAAACCAGAGCCAAATACAAAATTTAAGTAATGCTGTGGTGCTGGGTTTTTTTTAAAAGGTAAACAGACCCCATCAATATGACCTCTATTTAAATATACAAATGGCCTCTGTTGCATTCTCTTTAGTAAAAGGAGTGCTTTCTTCCTTGATACCATTTTCATAATGGTATCAAAAGCTCTTGCCTTCAAATTAAGTTCTTATATTTCTAATTCTTCCATTGTATATGGCATCCAAGTTAGTTGTACACCCGTACATTTCATAGCACATTCACTCTGACACATTCTTAGAAATAATTTTTTGCTTGCATATTTACTCATGTCTATATTTTAGTTAGAGGTTCCTGTGAAATACTATGTGATATCTTTTTGTCCTGAAACTTAGAATAAATATATGAATGTATATATATCGCAGCAACTTCAACTCTCTAACCCGAGATCTTTTTCGAATTTTGCGAATTAGTCTTTAACTCTTGGTAATATTTTCAGGTACTTCAGATATACTTGCTATATGAGCAAATAATGAAGCAAATTGTTATGGGGCGAAAAAAGGTGTCTGCTTTATGAGAGAGTTTTGTTGTTGGGTGGGGTTTTTTTTTGGCAAAGATAAGAAATGCTTGGGTTATTCTGTGATGCCTTCAGGGGTTATGCCTCCTGACACTTATATTACATGTATTTCTGAAAAATGTTTTAACACATTGTGAAAATTATGTTGTCCATTTTAAAGAAGTGTGGTTGCATGATAGCCATACATTAGAYCTCTTATTTTTTAAGAAGTGGCATTTCTAGGCAACAGTGATATGTTGAGTCTTTGTTGACATCCTAACATTGCTGAAGAGCTAATCTGTTTGTAATATATGGTTACATGAGCCTTAGTTAGAGTGGAGTTGGCGGACTCTAGGGGTGGACTTCACTGTGCAGGAACCTCCCAAATTCTCATGCCCTCGTGACCTGCAGCCACTCATGCACCATGGCTGTTCTTGGGAACTTGCTCACACATGCAGCAGCCGTACACTTCAGGTTGGTAACTCTTTTTTCTCATGACCTGTTGACCTTTGGGCCTTCATGCGWTATGAGTATCCATGGGAACTTGATAGGCTGTTACCCTCACAAAACATTTGTCTTGGAAGATTTCTCTGAGTACTGTTGAGCAGTACAACRTGTTCAATACTGAGTATTGACTTGCCTTTCAAAACATATGACAATGATAGGATTAATTTTATCATATTTAACACATTGATTATGTAAGATGAACTAAGGCAATCCATATTCTAAAAGTTCGGTGTTTTCTTAAGCAACATTGAATATCCCTGCTTATCTCCCAAGAAAGGGAAGAAATTAACTTGCAATTTGGAAGAAATAAGACTCAGCAGCATACTACCATGAGTAAAGCATTAAAGAAGAAAATAATTTGCTTGCTTTCCAGTTTTTCACTCATCTTAGTGAATATTATGACATGGGGAATGAGCCATGCTACACTTTCAATAAACTCTTGTGTAGAGATATTGCTGTCTTGGGAATGTTTAAATCTAAGAGTTTTAAAGAAATAACAAAACCTTTTTTACACAAATTCTGAGAGGTATACCATTTCCATTGTCTATAGTGAAGTCATTTTAAGATCTGTACTTTTCACCAAGTATTTATACTATCTGCAAATTGTTGTAGGTTCTGTTAATCATCTCCATTTCATTGCTTATTTTCACTCCTGCAGCATTAATTATAGACCACAATATCCATGCAATGAAACTACGGTAAGGCGAAAAGGACTTGTTTTGGGTTATTGACCCCAATATGTAGACTTGAGCCTTACTGTTTCTCCACTCCCATTTGTAGAAAAGGTTTTGGATGTTAACAATTGCTATGTTTCTTTAATCTAGTTATTATGGAATGTATAAATTTAAGCTGCCCTTTATGGCCCATGTGCTGTCTCACCCAATCTAATGCTATTACCAATAGATATATTTTCACACGTCGTCTTGTTTTGGCAGATGATGTTTGATTTATGTTTGCAAGACAAAAGTTCTGCATGTTGGATTAAGCAAGAGAATTAAAGATAAGATTGCATTCTTCAGTACCATATCCTGCAATATTGCAATATCAGTTACAACTGTCTTATCAGTGTGGGAAAACACGTGTGTGTGTTTGTGAAACACACTTGTTCCAGAGAGAAAGTCCAGAAATGAAAAACACCTTCTGTTTGAGAATACTGATAGTTTTATAGTGTGTTACTTGCCATTTTCAAAAAGAATACTGAAGCTCTGAATCTGAAAAAAGCATTGGGTGAAGTATTCATTGTAGAAAAAGCATCTTGTACATTAATTTTTCTTTCATTAGTGTTGTTTGATTTCCTACCACCATAGTGTTTCATATAGAGTCTTTAATCTAGTTTCTGGTCTTGAATGTTCATTGTGTTAATGATAGGCAATAGACACCCTTTAAGGTTGTCAGTGTCCACGGAAGAATGAGGTTCAATCATTTCAGGAAAATGAAGAGGATGGAAAACACAGATGCTTGAAGGTGTTTTTCCGGAATATGAAGGGAATACATCCTCGTTGTCCTGATCCTTTCTTTTTCTCAATTTCTTTGAGGAGCAAAAAATAATCAGGTGCTGATGTCTGAGGAATTCGGTCCATCATGTACAGTGGAAGTTTTCCACTGCTTTTCATTGTGAGYGGGAATGTGTAAGAAGTATTGGGAGGAGTGAGGTGTGAGTATGGAGACAAATGGAGTAAGGACAGCTATACAGTAGGGATCCAGAGCCTAAAGCCAGTGGGCATAAATCCACCAGCTCCAGTGCAATTACAATGAATGACACCAATGAAGATTTTCTATTTTGATTCTTAGGCTTGTATTCTTAGGAGGTGAAAGTGGTTGAAAAATTTCAGCTACTGTATATTTTTGTGGTTATCCTTTAATTTCCTTTTCTTCTTATATTTTCTTTAATATTAAACTTATTTTCCTCATTTAAATCACAGTTCTTTCAATGTTGAGGAGAGTAAAGTTGTCCAAGAAGCTTTAAGAGACCGTTTTCATAAATATTTTATATCTGTGTCAGCCATCCTAATATATGGCTAACAGGTGGCCATTACATGGCTGAGACGTTCCATTTTAAATACCTGATGGTTACTCTCTGATATAACCCAAATCAACCTTTTGTTATTCAAATACTTTTTCTGTTCTGTCTTTTAAATACTTAAAAAATCAAGTGACATTGCTCCAAGTTATTATTGCAGGAAGAACTCATCAAATGGAGACAAAAATATTCAGTAAAAAAATAGTTGAGCTCCTTTAATCTATAATCATACTCTCACTCCTAGTATGTTGAAAAGTGTTTAAACCAATAAAACACAAGTTTCTTAAGTAACTGTTCCAATGATGTGTTAATAGTCAATGGCTGCCAAGTGGGAAAACTGTGAAAGTGATCAGACTTTGTGTCTCAAGCCTAATAAAGCTTCAAAGGCTAACCACATTATTGAAGTGATGAGGTGTTTAGACTTTAAAGCTGTACTCACAGCCTTCACCATCAGTCTGTGTATTAGATTTCTAATGGAGCTTTCTGTAAAAAAGGACTGTGAGGAAGCTAGGTCTAAAAAAAGATGGGTAAGAGAGAAGTAGGTAAGGGAGAGATCAAAATATAAGTGGTTTAATCAGAAGTATGTGGACTACAGATTAATTTTGATATGAAGTGTGGAGATTGGTAATCAATACCAAAGAAACTAAGAAGGAGATTATAGGGACATTTGGAAGTAAAGCATTGTTTTGTAAGTTCTAAAGATGTAGCACATCAATTACTGCATTTAATGGTTGCTACTCTGGCAGCTCTTAACGTAAAACAAGCTCATCAGAAGCTTTGCCAGATAACCTCTGGCTCTTTACATAGATTTTTGAACAACATGTATAAATTATACTTCATGTACAACTCTGTCAGTGAAACACAAACCGTACAACTCTATAGCTACTGCTTGCTAAGTTGGTAGACTTTTTGACTGCCAATTTGGTAAATTATGAAATTGCAGTAAAGGTTAGTTCCATGTCAAAGTTGTTAAGTTAAAAGCTCCCTTTAACTACTTCTCATGGAAGATTTTGCATGAAGGGAAACTTCAAACAAGATTTGAAATAAATCTAGAGGCTGTTTCTAAGTTAGACAATTCAGAAATATGATGTTTCCAGTTCTCAAAATTTTTTCTCTGTTGTTGTCCATGTCATTCCACACATAGTTGGGTTTATGAGTAATTTACAGAGTAATCACTACTGTGCCAAAAGGGTGGGGATCACATACCTGAGATAATTTTAGACTATAGCTCCTTTATTAACTGTAACAAAAGAAGCAAAWAACTCAGGACAGGCTAAAAAAGTAATCAGATTTAATTCAGCTTCACTCAGTGTTTCAACCATTTTAATTGTTGAAAAAGCATAGTGAAATAGCCAATACTGGTCTGCAAGTAACTGCAGCGAGTCTTCTCCTAGTAACCAAAAAAACTTCTAGAGCTTGAGTCTGKTTTCTACACTACTTTTGTGTCTGGGGATATGTCAAAAAAGTACAAAAGGGTTCTTGAAACAATACAAGTTAATGTATAAAATTGTCATAGAAACCTTAAGACCGGTCTGAATGAAGAAAGAAAGGAAATGCCTGGCTAGGGAAGCACCAGAAGGAACAGAGGGCAGGAAAAGGGCTGTGAGCAGGACAGGTCCCAATGGCATATTGAATAGGAGGTCACCAAGACTCTAGCACATGCATGTGCTGCTTCTCAGGACACCCAGCTCTGAAAATAGCCTAAGAAAAGGGAAAGCCTGAAACAAGGAATAGCATAAGCCAATACTAAACAGACTCAAGCCATCAAAATGTGATGGAAGGAAGACAGGGAACAGGGTAGGAGCCAAAATACACCTAGATAAGTAGACAAAGGACAGTGAGTAAATCCTAATGACTCCCTGACTGGGGCAGGTGGAGATACAAAAAACACAATCACGGTCAGCCCAAACAAGGATACAAAAGGCAGACCTAAAACCATCATGGGGTTGCATATCTGCAAGACCCAGAAAACATCAGGAGGACTCAATAGCTGGCATCCCTTGTCCCCCCTGAAGTCACAAGGAAACCTGGGCAGAATTCCTGGGCTCAAAGATCTTGGTGTCTGCAGCATGGGCAGATGTCTTCTTGGTGCTTGTGAGAATGTGAGTATGACAATGTAACTGAGTGCATGAAATCAATTTTTTTTCAGTGTTTTTATAAAATAAAATTACCTTCACCTTCCATCAGGTCTCACTGAGGTGTTGCTACAATGATATGGCTAGTCCTGCCTTCTTAATCTTACTCCATCTCTCTACCGTCTCTTACTGTCCAAGGTCTTTCACATAGAGGAAAGTAAAAGAAAGTCTGCATATTTCCCCATTGCCAGTTTCTGAAGTGAAAGAGGTGCTTATAGAGCATAAATCTCAGCAGAGTCTGTAAATGGCATCATTACCTAGGGTGACCTCCACAGTATTTGCTAGACCATGGAAGAGCATGTAGTTGAATTTTGGGAGTGAGAAAAAGACAAATGCATAGAGCAGTGTCTACTACTTTTTTTTTTTTTTCTCATTTCTCCCATGTCACCCAGGAAAGCTAACTCATGTTTGATGTTCTGGTGAAAATTTTGTGCAAAAAGCCTGGTTGCCCTTTGTGAACATGTGTGCTTATTAATTTGAAATAAATAATCCCTCATAGKCTCTATCTCCTGTTCCTATCTTCGCTTTTTGCTATCTACCTCCAGCCTTTCCTGACTTTCCAGACCTGTTTCCTGACATTCCACAGTCTTTCATTTTCCCAGCCCTGCTAATAGATCTGTTCCTCTAGAAATATCAAGGTAAAGTTGTCAGGCAAATGAAAGAGAAGAGCAAAACTTTATTGAAAATGTGAAATGCAAAACAAAACTTTGAGCACAGCTCAACTTTTCAGAACACTGACTAATTACAGACGTTGCACTTGCTAGAATCAGCTGTGAGCATCAGCGTTGCCTTCAACAGCTCCTGCTCCTTCTGTAGTGTGGGCTGTGCACTTGCAAACTACTTCCTACATGATGGCAAATTATACCTTATTRCATTGGGTGTTTTGTTCATATTTCCCCTTCCAAGACTCTGTCATTTTGCTTTGCAGTCGCCCATTCTATCACAAACYTCCTCCAGTTCACTTTCTCTGTTTTAGCTATTGAATATAGTACACGTGTCAGTCTGGCTTCAGACTTCACACGTAGTGGCTGAGACTTCGGCAAGAAAATAGAAGAAACTATTGTTCTCTTCAGTATATAATTACTGGACTGCCTCCCTCTCTTTCTAACAGGTTCAGTGCTTCTGCATACATGGCAAATGGAAATTGCAGAGTGCAATCAGTCTCAGAGCAGTTAGCATCGTAACTCTCTGTCAGAACCGGCTCACAGCTAAGGTGTAATTCTGGTTGCCATATGGTGTGGGTGAATAAAGCTCTCTGGTGTCAGGATGGTGAAGAGACAGAGAGTCTGGAATAAAAATAAMAGGAGTTATTTCTTAAATGTCTTTGAAAAGTCATATAAGTGGTTTGATTGAGTACCAGGACGAAAAGGTTGTTCTGAGTAGTGGTTCTGGCTCAGAGAACATGGTGGTGGGTGAAGAAAGGCCTGACCCTGAGAAGTGATTCTGGCAAAGAGGGACATGGCGTGGGCCAGCATCTGCTTGCAGGTTYTGGGCTTAGAAAATGGAAAAGGAACAAGCAAGAGACAGGAAAAAGATACACACTGGCTGCARGATGTGCTATCAGGCTAAGCATGCTAATGCAATGGACAATTTAAGAGAATCTGTCTACTCAAAGTTATTACCACACATTTTCTTAAACAAATTTGACCCAGTTGGCTACTTTTCCCATGTGGCCTTAGCGATTTTTATGTGGTCCAGTATATCTGGATTTATTGTAACATCTGACCATAGCCTCCATTTCAGTCCTTCTTAATGATTATCTCTTATATTAATCACTTTACAATCAGCTTAACTCCACACATTTCTTGACTACTCTTATAGCAGGAATATACACACTCAAGAAAATAAGGTGTTAATGTATATACTATAAAATACAGATCAAGAACCATGAGCAGGTATCAGTGTATTTCAGCCACTGCTTTGGCACTTCACTCATTTTTTCCTCCTTTTTTTTCAGGTCAGAATCAAGTTTTGAGCCAACTCCTAAATTAAACAAAGGGTAGCTGTGGCCTCGTTATTCTGAAGATGTGTCTGGATGCTGGTCATAAGAAGCATGGTCCAAAAGAGGAGCTAGACTTGCAGTGGAGCTGGGAACCTTAACAATTTCAAACACATTTTACTGTGCAACTACATAAGTGTTTGATACGCTTAGCTCTGTAACTTATAGACCCCCTCGTGATCTTCAAACACTTACTATAAATAAAACTTGATATGGATAAGACATAACTTATGCATATGTTATAGAAAGATGTTTTATTGTACTTCACTTGTTTCTTGATTGGCACCTTTCTGAAACTTCTTGCTTGTGGCTGTCCACACACCAAACCACTGAACACCTTCCAGCAGCTCTGCACTGAGTACCTTTTCTTTATTATCCTGCTCTGAGATGCAAAATAGTCAACAAATACAGCAGTATTAGACCAAAGTTCACAAGTAGAGAATATCACATAATTAATACGAATTTTACATTCAATAAAATGTGCTATGTATTATATGTATATATGATATGATACACATTATTTTTTACAAACACACACACAGTGTAATGCTATAATAATATCAATAATGGTATAAATATTCAAGGTCAAATTGGAATATAAGGAATAATCAGGAAAACATTACTGAAAATACTAGTTTTCATCATGTTTTTCTTACATTTGAATTTGACTTTCTAATAAACGTTCTTAATTCTTTCTAGGATGACTATACATGAAAAAAATTATATGACTGCCTGTCATGTCATATTCCTTCTGCAAAATTAATTCCATTACTTAGGTAATTTCTTCCAGAATTTGTAGTAAGACATTTTGAAAGTCTGCAATATTTTAACTCCCAATTTTATCTCAATTTCCAGCATTAAAGTAACAAATACTGCCTTGGAAAAACAGCATCACATTTCAAGCTTTCACTAAACAAGATTTCTGAATGCAAGAGTAAAAGCTACATTTTAAAATATATGAAGTCTCAAATATGAACCTGATAGCTTAGACTTAAAACTAAACTAATGAGTTACAGTGAAGATTTGAAATTTCAAGAAGTGAACTTCTCTTCAAAAGAAGGTAGACAAGAGAAGAATCAGGAACTGTGAATTTCTTCTGGAGTCAACTGCTGTTGAAAAGAGTGCAATAAAAGTTATTTTTTGGTGCTAGTTAACAACAAAGATTTTCAGTATTCACCTCTGTTTTTCTCTCCATGAAGAATGAATGCTTGGTCCAGATCGTACTGATATTAGTTGAGGTATTTATCAGTTGAATTTTGGTTTAGATCGCTAAATTAGCATGATACTTTGTGATGGATCCAAACAAAAACATATGAAACATCCARCTTGTTAACTGAGCTCAACGTCTTTCATTCCATTACGGAATAGTTTTTATAAATATTATTTATGTTACTTGTCATATATGTACATGTATATATATGAAGGAAAATGTGTAACCCAACCTTAATAAACTCTTCTGAGCTGCGTTCTGGCTCTCTGAGAAACTTGCTAAGTTTCTTTTTCCCCAGCCCGACAGAGGAGTAAAGAACGACAAAGGCTGTAAAAMCCTGGTACATCAATCAGTCAGGTTTAAAATGTTACAGCGTCAATCATTAATCAGCCAGTTTAAGCATGGCACATTATTCTTTTGAATGGTAAATGTTGTTAGCAAGTTAACCAAGACATTATTAGAGTATTTATTTTCACTTATTCAGTTTAGGTCTCTCGTGTTATTTCATAATCCCTTGGGTGTGAGAGGAATTTAAACCTAATTGTGGCTTATTTAGTTTGTTTATAGAGCTAACACTTTTCACTTCTGTGTCTCTACATTACCTGTTTAAGAAATTACTGTTCTGTGAAATTCAAATTAAAAAACCAAACAAGTTTAAAACAAATATCAAAATTATTACCTGCAGTATGTTACAACCTAAATCCATAATGAAAACCATACTTTTCAATGTACTTTTTTTTGAAGTAAATTATTTTATTTTATAAAGCCAATTTTTGCTTTTATTCACACAACCTGTRAGCTTCATAAAGGTAACATATATATAATAAATGTCAGGATATTTTAATTTGGAATTTTTCCCTCAAATACGTATACAATGAGAAATACATAAGTAGGCTTAAAAGTGTGTGGCTAGACTACGTCATGTAAGGTATGAAGATGTTGACAAATTTTGTGGACAAGCAATATACAAGGCCTACTTTTTATTAATTGGCTTATAATTTCAAAATGAGCTTGCATGACTGCAGCTGCGTTTTTGGTCTTTTCACTTGCTGTTGCCTTGTTTCTAGAAAATATCCATTTAGAGGTAAGTACTTCTCTGAATATGTATGTTTTCTTCAACCTGTGAGCACCAGTATCACTACTTAGACATCTAATTACATGACAATTAGTGCATATATATGCCTATAATTGTGCATTGATATCATGCACTAATTGTGCATTATACATGTATATGTATGCACTAATTATGCATTTTATATGTATTTTATATATATCTCCATGGTATGTGTATATTTATGTGTGTATATATGGTATGTGCATGGGAAGCTATATAGATGGGTGTTTGTGTGTGTGTGTATAAATATATATATATATGTAGAAAAATACATAGCTGAGTGTTTAACTGCCCTTATAATTAATTGCAGAAAACAGTGTATGAGACTTTTAGACTGCAAAATTTTCCCGGTGAAAAGCAGTCCCATTCGTAACTCAAACTTTGTTGTTAACTTCTGCATGATTCTTTCTGAAAATGAGGTGTTTCCTCTCGGTGTAGATAAACAAGGGTAAGTATCAGAATGGGAGCTATTAGCTATTAGTAGTTGATGCTTCTCAGCAGTTACAGAAGCAGCCAATACTTTACTGCTTTGTTATTTACTAGTTATTTGTATTCAAAGCAAGGGAAAGTGCTGAGCGGCATAAAATGGCTCTAGACAGCCCTTACCCAGGTGCAGGAGGTCCCTTTCTGTGTATAAGCAGAAGAAGGCTGCGTACATGTACTGCTAGCCTCAATCCCTCTTCCAAGAAAGGCGTTAAGAGCTGTACGTCCATCTGGACCACAGCATGGAGCACAGCCGAAATTCTGGGGCTGGTGAGAGTTTCTGCAGAGACCCGCAGAGGCTGCCCTGCTCCCGGCGAGATCCTGGGCACTGTGGGGCACTTTTGGTGGGGCACAGGGATGGGGGTAAACAAGCTTTCAAGGCATCCACCCCCACATGTACTGTGAATTTTCTCCTGAGCTTCTTGCAGATGTAGGCTAGGATCTGTCACTGTAAACAACAGATGTGAAGGGAACATTTTTACTTTGGGAAGACTTCTGCTAATTCACCCATTGGGTTTAAAAATCCAGAGTTTGTTAAGCTGTCACTGCTTTGAACCACACAGACATCTTTTTTCGATGGCTTATCAGATTTCCTCGCTTTTCTAAAAGATTTTTCTTCTTAAGGCAAACAGCAGAGACACCTTTATTTCAGCAAGACTTTTTGTAAGGGTGTGACAAGGTTCTGTCTGTCACCAGCACGCTAAAAAGAAAGTGGGTTTTGAAGAAAGGCATTCTTATGTGTCCTTTTGTATCTTCAGCCAGGAAAGTTTTAACTCAGACGGCAGCATTAATCTTTTCACTGCTGTAGTCTAACAAGTTTGCTAGTCTAACCAATAAGCTAAACAGGCTGAAACCCAATCTCTGGCAGCAGGGCCAGCTGGCGTGAAATGGTCTGTGTCCGTACAATTAGACTCTGTTAGCCTCCAAAACAGAGTGGTGGCAGGCAAAATAATTATTGGGAATGGTCCCTTGCATGTGCTCATTCCTGAACCTTGCAGAGAAGTTGTTTGGGAGAGTAATATTTGTTTAATTTAAGAGCCTGCCAGGACTCTTCTATCAATAGTTGATCAAGTCAGAGGACTCAGATCTGAGCTTTTGCATTAGTTAATTTGCTAGTACAGACATAGGTGCAGTACTGCAAAGACAGAACATAATATTGCCTTTAAAACTTACTTACAAAATAATGAGTTCTACAAAACAATAATTTCAGTCAGTAAAAAGCAGAGGTTGGTGATCAAATTGGAAGGAGGCAAACTGCTATGTTGGTTTTGGCTGGGGAAGTTGTGTATGTGTGTGTTTCAACACTTATCTCTTTGAATAACAAACTTTAAATTTTTCCTCTGTGAGTGTTGAGTGTTGAATGCATTACCTGAAACAATGGCCTGTCAGTATTTAGCAGGTATTTTTAGCCAAGAACTATAAAAGCTTGCAAGTGCTATGCGTGATTATTTTTAATTAACCCGTATTTTGATCCCATTTTGCAGTGTCTTGATTATTTCATAATCTTCCATTCCATTTTAGGAAACTATCTACCTAAAAAATGTTACAAAAAGCAGCACTACAGAACATATTTTTCCCGAAAGAGAGCTGAGTGGATTTTAACTTAATTAAATCAACTGCATAGTTGCTTGCAAAATATGGATTTGTTCCCAAAGTATGAATTTCAGAGAAAATGCTACCCCTCAAAGAAATCAGCTATCAGACTACGGTTTTTGTGCTTTTTTTTTAATACTCAGAATATCAGAGTCATCCAAAAACTGTTCAAGCCCTGACTGAGCTATTAAAAAGAAGGCATTTTGCTATCCTTTATGAAAAGCATTTTGTGTCTAAGAGGTCAGTTTAGATTTCTCCAAGTGTTGTTAATGAAGCAAAACTGCTAACGATTGCACTTAGTTTTTTCTTTCAACTTTRAGAATAAGGACAGAATACAGATGAGTCAAAATCACTCCAGAGTGTGTCTGACACAGTTCAGCCTGCAGTGGTCAGGAAAGTTTATCTTCACTTTTGGAGAGGTGACATTTCTGATGTGGAGAGGAGAGAATTTCCTGGGTAGCATTTGTCTGAGGAAGATTCACRCTTAGCCTGACAGAAGGTCCCACCAGCCCTGAGTACCACTTCCATCCAAAATCTTTCCATCCTGCTGGAGTGCCCAAGTGCTTTAGAGGAGGACTCAAACCCCTTGYAAATAAAAATAGATGTTTTCTTATTTTTTGCTTTCCAGTGATAGCTTAGTTTTGTTTTCCCCTGTTCATTTAGAGGCAAAAAAGTTTCTTCAGTAAAGCCACTGGCCTGAATTCCAGTCATTTCTCCAGACAAGCTAAATATTAAAATTGGAGTTGTTCAGCGGTTGGTGCCCATTGGGCTGGATTTCTGTGGGATCCTCATCCAGTTGAGTCCTACTTAGTGACAAGCTTTCTCAGTCCGGGGTTACCTTTTCCTACATCTTCCTTTGCACAGTGATGATCATGAAGCTTGATTGTTAGGTGTAGGTCTAGATTATATACCAGAAGATTAAATCATCACTGTAAAGACTAGAGTTATTTTATTTTATAGATTTTTTTTTTTATATATATATTCAGGGGTATAAAACTTTCAATCCAACTGCTTTATTTTTTTTCCCCAGAGTCCAATCTTTGGTTTGTTGGATATGAATTTACTTTTGTTTCTTTGGACTGAAAATCAGCAGAGGACTTTTTGCTTTCAAATACGAAGTTGAAAGATTTTTTTTTTTTTCTTTTATACTGGCAGAGAAAATTTGTAGCTTTATTTTTTATAAAATCCTTTTAAAAATGTGATTGAAATTTTGTATGGCAACTAAAACAAAGGATGCATCCAGCTTTTATGCATCATATATCTACCTGTTAATTTATGTGAACTAAAACTAAAGATTAATTTCACCTCTTACCTAGAAATGTTTCCAGACATAACAAATCTTAATTAATACTTTTTCCTTTTGGAAGAAAACATTTATAAATCTCTGATCCATTTCCTTTTGAAATCCTATACAAAGTACTTGGCAAGAGCCGGTATGGTGACCTGGAATCTAGATTCCTGAAAGTTTTAAAGCTTACTTCTGTAACTGGACGCAAAAGTCTAAAGTGATGGAAACTGTGAATTGTACCCATGAATTATTAGCATGGTGAATTATGCTATTTGATACCATGTTCCATGGCAATCTACAGTGAATTATTGTGTGTTTATACTTTACCCCATATTTTGTTTTCCCTGCCACCCTCTTACCATTTGCCCTGGGATTTCAGACCTCTTGTCTTACAGCTCTGCTGTAAATATTTGACCTCTCATTCTCTCATTTGTCTGTTTTCTCCCGCTGAGTCTTTTCCTCTTCTCATAAAAGCTGGGGAGACATCAGGCCATTGAATGATAGCCTGTCACGGGCAGCTGCCCAAGTTGTGCTGTGCAGTGCCGCCCCTCCGCGGGTCGCATCCCGACAGAGGATGCTGCCAGCGTGGCAGGCTCTGGGCAGAGGGGGATTTCCTCAGTGTTACTAGAAAGGACAAGGGTCCTTCTGCAGCCAGCTTTTACCGGGGAGGGACTAGTAAACAAGGCAGATGCCACAGCACCTTGCCTGGCTGCCATTAAAGGTTCAGTGTAAAATCTGCTCGTGACACTAGCTTTCAAAATTTKTTCTCCCCAGATGAAAAAAGTACAACACTTCCAGCCTTTGAGGAATATTAAGAATCTTTCATTTCCCCCGTGCATTCACCTCTGTTGCATTGCAGGATGTTTTGACCTTTAAAAATAAGATTATGAAAACAGTAGGCCAATAGCCTGGAGGACTTCTGCAATCCATATGTATATTCATTCTGCTTTGGTTAATGAAACAGTTGGAAAAAGAATGAAGGTGAAGGTTCAGATAGTTTCTTACCAGCTTGAGACATTAGATCAATTTCGGGAAGAATATAATCTGCAGTAAATGACTCAAAGAAAGATACAATACCATACAGCCATTTGAAATGGTATTTTCATTATTACAGCACATAGGTTAGGTCACAGATCAGGTAGATATAATACAATCAAACAAAAATTCAAAGTAGTACACACAGGGAAAAAATCCCACAAAACAAAGCAAAAAAAAAAAAAAAAACCTCCAGAAACAAACAGAAAATAAAGAATTCTTTCTTCTGATAGCATTTGTTGTTTAACAGCATAACTTTAGCTGAACTAGACTTTAAACGGTCAAGATCAATTTAGCCCTACGATGGTTCTCTCCGACCCTTGCGCTGCCTGGGTAGAACAAGATGCACGTGATGGCTTCTGGTGAGGGCTCCRCTCTACGAGCCCTTAGAGAACATCCTGCCACAGATAGTCCCCTAATTTAGCTAAACTGTTTGTATGGCCAAGGTTTTATAGATCTATTCCAGAGCTGACTTCTGGCACATTTTGTTTATGTAATATTCTTACCGCCTCCTTCCAGACTAGCTTTAATTCCCAAGACCAGAGAAAGCCTCTTATTTTTCCCATTACAGTGACTCTCTGACTTGCCTTAAAATTAATGGGCCCTGTGCTCTTACCATGCTAGCTTTGCTTCCCTCAGTGAATAACTGGGGATCTATATTTCCTTTTGCTTCTATGAGCTGATTCCTTTCAGTAAGACTTGTTTCCTCCAGTCAACACACAGGCTTGGAGCACATGATAAAATTGATTGTCCTGACTGGTCCATTGGATGCCTGGCCTGTTATTATAAATTCTTATTACCTGCCTAGGCCAGCTACCGGTGAAGGCTCCTGGAAGAAGACAYTTGGGCTCTTTACTTTTAGTTTTTACCAGACAGTTATTCTTCACTGCTGGCATGTGGGAGCCACTTCTCTCATGCTCCGGATGAGATGGCGAATATCGCCAGCTAAACCATTTATCTGAATGAAGTGCACCTCGCTTCACTTATCTGAAGAGAGGAAGACGAATGTTGACGTGTCAGGCACTGTATTTTATTGCAACTTCATCACAGTGAAGGAAGTGAGCTCTTAGACACTCTAATACAGGTACCATGCTAGCAGTGTTTCCATGATCTCCAAAGGTTTTCTAAGTCTATTTCTACATAGGCTTTTATGGGAAATTTAGTTGTTAAAATGGCTGCAAGCAGGCATAGGTTTTCTTCACCAAATAAAATAGAGACATGAAAAACTGCAGATAGAAAGTTATCTTGAAAACAAATGTTCTATTACAACATTCGGCAGAAACCTGCTTACAGCTCATGCCAACATCTCCATACAAGTAAGGCTTCAGAAAAATTGATTAAGTAAGTAGTTATTACATTATGATCATTTAACAAAAAGGATTGTTAAATATTTCTTCTAAATGCAAAGTTGCTTTACATAATAGAGAGAAGTGCAGATACAGACCAATTCATTTTTATGTAGCTAGGGGAAATCATTAAGATTAGAACTGTGGAAGATTAGAAATCCATGGCAAATCCTGGATCTAAATGAAATGCATTTTAGTATGCAGCTCTCAGTGCTTTATGAATGTGGCAACAGAAATTTGCATCGTGAACAAGTCTATAAGCAAATTATATGTTTCTACTTTTATCTTTATTCATACTGCAAATTTCACTTGATTATCAAATCAGGGAATCGACAATAAAAATCATAAGGCGTAACTGATCCACTTCACTGATAATAAGCTGTCAAACAACTTATGATAACTGTTGCATTTTGCTGCAACATATTTGATAAGTTCTAATAAATAAAAAAAAAAAAAGAAGTGGTCTTCTTACACAAAATGCATTTTCCAGTGTTTTGAACTCACTTAGAAGTCATTAGCTTCAGGCAACAGACAAAAGTTGCTGAGTAGGCTTGGAAAGCAGATAATCATCATTTATCTGGGCTTCACTCTACTATTAGATTACAGTCAGCATGAAAAATAAAAAGCATGAGGAAAAGGCATTTGACCACGATGCCTGACTGTTCATTGTTTTAATGCCAGCTGAGGAAATTCTGGGTGTCAGTAATCTGGAGGCACTTCTGGAGTTGCATTTGATCTGATTTCCTCCATCGATATAGGATTTTTTAAATAGTTGTTTGTAACTTCGTGGCTGCTTACATCTCAGTTAGCCAGAAGAGGAGATCAAATGGACATGCAGCTACATACACAAATATTTTTAAATTCTTTTCATCTGTGCATCTTACCTCAGGACTGACAGGAACCAGGGATCAGGGAAGTTAGGAAAATTAGTATCTTCAATTTTGCAGAAAACTAAGCATTTCACAGTCTTGCTTCAAATTTCACATAAAAGAGAGAAGAGAATTCCATGTTGTGGAAGGGTAATTTTGCTGAAAGCAGTGGTCAGTGCTAAAATGTCAAAATGCCTTTTGGGGCACAGCCACTGTTCTACCAGGGAGAAGAAAAACAGCCAGCATCTTCACTGAGCAGCTATGGCCAGAATGGGAAACATTAATAATGGACTGAATTTATGAACACATGGGTTATTGCATGAAATTAATCACAAGTTACAGGTATTCTTACTCACAATTCCAGCAGTTTGCATGCAAGTTTTAACCTTCCCCCAAAAAAGTTCTTCCTGGACACTCTGAAAGGGTCAACTAAAAATACAAATTAAGAAACAAAAGCCTCTAAAGGTACAGAAAAGTCTTCAGAAAAACTCCATGAGTGTCCTGTGTGCTGGTRCTAGGACAAAGGTGAAGTTTAACCATGAGGTTCTGCTGCTGCAGGCCTGGACACAGCTCAGTCCTTGGCTGCGCTCACAGCCCAGACAGGCTATGCTGGATGGACTGGGTCCATAACTCTGAGCAACAGCCCACAGTCTAACTGAGTTGGACCAGCCTGCRGCTATATGTCAAAGAAGCCTAAGGCTTACTCTTATTTATCTGATGTACCAATTATCCTAAAGACTCCAAGATCACCTGGAGATCATTGGAGTTCATAACCCCAGTTCCCTCAGCACATGTTACAGCTGGGAAAAGCAACACCAAATTTTTCCCAGCAGATTTTTCCCAGATCTCTTACATAAGGCTGATACTTCCATTGCCAAGTGTGTGAAGTAACATGGTGCTTCAAACTAGCAGAGCTGCAAATAATAAACTGGAACACAGCTAAGAACTGCAACAAACTGATTTTTCACTTTGGCTTTTGAGGCGCCGACCATAACAGGTGGAAAAAAGGGTAGTTATCCTCGAACAAGTTTCATGTCTAAAACACAGCGTGCTCAGCCCGCTGGTTGGTGGTCCACCTAGCTAAAATTGCTTATTGTCAGTAGAAACTAAAAAGTGTAAAGTGATGCAGAACGTAGAGTTTGCTGCAGTGTATCACTTACTGAGTAAAGTTGCCCTCCCAAGACTGGTGGCCACAGCCCAGGCATCTGATGTAGCGCCTGTTAAAGTTATCTCTCAAGACTAAATATGCACAGACTTCCTGCAGAATAAGCAGCCTATTCAGACTGCAGACTTACTGCGCCATGTGTGCTTCATTAATTATTATTATTCATGTTTTAATTGTTATTATTTTACAGTGCCCAAGAGGAATGTAGGGGTTTTGTCATCTGTTAAAGACACAATTAGAAGAACTAGGCTCAAAGGAGAAGCAGAGGCAGATGGTATATTGGCAGTTAAATTTATAAAACTCTTCTCTCAAGTCTCGCCAGCAAGCGAAATAGTTTTTTGCTTTTTTTGTTGTTGTTTTTTTTTTTCTTTTCCCTTTTGCTTTCAGGCAGTTCATTTCAAGATGAGTTTGCTGTAGTAAAGAGGGTAGAGAGGGACATGATTTGGTCTCTCAAGAGTTTTGACATTCAGAAAAAACCCAAGAAACTAAGATTATTTTGACTGAGTCAGAAATCATGTATTCTTATGTTCTTGCCACAGAGAAACCGTCACTAGTTTCTAAACCGAATAATATGTGCCATGTGTCCAGCTTCTCTCTTCTGTCTGTCACGTTTCTAGTTAACCTTGTTAACTGGGTTAGTGGAAAAACATTGGTATAATGTAACACAGGCAGTGGCCTGCCAGATGACCTATGCAGATCAGATGAAGAATATCAATTTCGGGGTTGATTGGGGGTGTGAATAGGACCGCTACTGCTAATAAAAGCTAGGTTTTTTTACAATCACACCCCTCACAGCAAAGCAGTAGCCTTCCAAGGTACCCAGAGCTGAACTGAACTGCAGGTGAGAGTGCAAGTGCTCACATAGCAGAAAGAAAAAAAAAAGGTTTACTGAAAGGGCAAATAGTAAGGCTGTCAGAGAGCTAGGATTACTTGTTTAAATGGCATTTTGGGTCAGGAAGCAGCTGGTCTTAAATAAGCAAATACTGCTTAGAAATGAGTATTGTGCTCTGTAAATATGGTGATATACAGGAGTTAAAGGATTTAAAGACCAAAAAGATATTGCAGAGTTTTCCAGTTTTCTGCTGATAAGATGTGCAACCTGTGAACATTTAGGTAGCAATACATTACAGTTCACGAGTATTATATGAATGAAAATTGTGCCAAAAATGTATTTTTTTATATAGGATACTTTGAATACACTTAAGCTCCCGGCCGTGGGCCAGATTCTGCCAGTTTATGTGTTAGAAAGTTTTGCAACACCCGCATTTCCCAGGTGATTAGCCTGGGTGATTAGCCATTTGAAGGCTCTGCTAAGCYGCATACTGAAGTGCTTTTTTCAAGGACACGTTATTTAGCTATGCTTGTATGGTCTCCTTCTCGTCTCTCTAGCACCTATACAGAGCAAATACTTTATCCTGCACGCTTTTACCCAAGTGCTGCATGGATGGGTGAAAGCCTGGCCTCTCTCGCTCTCCTCCTTCTGCCTGCGCACTGTGGAGCGGGGCCAGGCATGCTCATGAGAATCTTTTCTTACTAGCCTCCAGTGAGTTCACTAGACCTGGTAGAAACACATGTGTTTCAGATATTTTGGAAGGGAGAAAAAAAGAAAAGATTTATGAGTTCTGCCATACTTTCCAGTCACTTTATAGAACAACAGAAAGTTTTCAAATATTCCAAAATGTAAAAAGGAATAGCTTGTTTTAGAAAAATAAATCAGTTGTGTCTTTCCCAACCAATTCATTGTTCCAGGCAATGGGAGGGGTATGTGCTATACGGGAGAGGAGAAACTGTTGAAGTGATTAGTCTGTCAGTCCCCACAAAAGAATCCCCAACATTATCAGTACATTACTCTGCTTTCTTTCTTCAAAGGAGACTAAAGCACAATTATCTCTGCAGAAACATAACTAAATGGTTCAACCCCCCAGTGAGTTTACGTAGAAATAGGACTAGGAACCTGAGTCATTACAGGTCCATAGGTCCTATAGTCTCTTTTGTAAATTCATCGGCATCATCTGAAAATTGGCATACATTTTGTCCATATCATTTCTGTGCAAAAGCTTTCTCTCTGTTACCTCTCCGTTTGTTGTACCTATGCTACAGCGTAGCTTAAATAGCTCATGTTCTGCCCTGCTGTTTATACATCTGTCAAGAGGTTCTCAGTCTTCCCTTTGCTGAAGGACCTTTTATTTTTTTCAATGTCTTAAGGATAATTAAAGGAATTATTTAGGAAGTGTGTTAATAATACATGATAAAGTAAAAAAAAAAAAAAAGAAACCCAAATTCTATCAAAATTACTCTGCACAGTTTGATTCTGGCTTGCGTCAGGCACATAGCTCCAGGAGAGCTCCCTCCCTGACTGGATGCTCTCCAGACGGTTGTGTTAGCATTACATTTTATGGGATCTCATATGCTGTAAATCTCTGGAGCCTGAGCACAGTGCTAGCACTGCTTCTAGCTCTGGGCTCTGAGGCATGTTCCCCCCAAGCACACAGCTCACATCTGACACCCTGCTGTGAAGTCAGGACCCTATAGCTCAGTGCCTAGGCACAGAAATCCATGGGGGCTGCCCTGCTGTGGAAAGGAAAAGCATGTATCGCAGCATCAAAAGTCATATTCGTACACTGTAATTTCATAATATGTCAATTTAATAGCATGATATCAGCTGGAGACCACAAATGGTGCATAGAAGATTTCCCAAATTATCACAGCTTGTAGGAAAACATTTGACACCTTGATTATAATACATGATTATAGGCTGGAGCGAGCTTCGAGACCTAGAACCCCACCCTAAATATTAAAAAAACCCGAAAAAAAATTAGATTTTTAGCAAACTTAATTTAAAGACTGTGAAATCTGTTGCACAAATATGAATTTTCCCAATGAATAGAATCAGAACATGAATGGAGTAACAATTCTCATTTATCCTAGTTCGGTACAAGTTACTTTCCCTCTGTTGCCAGTAAAGAAAAGAACATTGAATAGCTGAATATATTTGCACCCTGAAATGGATCAATAGAGATCTGCAAATCCCTCATGGGCCTGAGGCTTTTGCTCAGAGCCACTGTAGACAAGATCTTCCCTTATTGCACAGAAAATAGAGGGAAATAGAGGATTTCTTCTTCCCAGGTCTTGAGAGAAATCTCTGTTCATTAGAATATGAGCAAATGCGAAGGTCCAGGGGGGAATAATCTGGTTACATCATATAATATCAGTGAGGAAAGGTGTACCTCCCCCCCAGGTTTTAATCAGCATCCCGTCAGAAGGAAACCTAGAGCAGGTGTTGCTGGAGGAAACTCTGGCAGGCACTGGAGCGGAGGGAGGCAGAGAAGACATCCAGGCTTGGCCCCGAGGCATGACTCCTCCACACAACAGAGCTTTGTTTCCTGTGCACTGGGGTAAAGTTTGTGGAGATCTTCATCCTTACCAGTTGTTATCAGGCAATGCCTGCATCTGTGCTGAGAAACAAATCAGTACCAGGAAAAGATCCCTAGATCAGAAGCCAAGAGGTACAGACAAGCTTGTGTGCACTTTGCTGACAGCTGGCCTCTTCTATGCTAAATTGCCTTGCAATTAATTCTGAGTTTCCTTCTGGGATTTCCCTCTGGTCAGACTATTTTTTTTGTGTTTTTTTTTTTTTTTAGTTCAAAGTTTCTGATGTAATGTGAGAATATGTAGCAGTGATATTCCTATAGCATGAAACTGAGGGGTGGTATTGCATGAGGTCCAGTGTGACAGAAGTGCACCTAGGGGCAAACCCTGCTGGTTCATACAGAGTCAAACTCTGCTTCTGTCTCTTGCTTCTTTCATACTGGCTTTTGGGATCAGTCCCCAGAGTGGATTATTTCCAGGACCATAAACTGGAATTGTCTTTGAGAGGGCTAACCAGAGCAGCCCAAAGCAGCAAGGGAGCTAAGAACGAGCAGGGTGGATGATCAGAGCTCCTGTGTCCAGGCTCACTACCTGTTTTGGCAGAATAGACATGTCCATTGTACTCGTTAGCCTGCATAACAAACACACATAAACATAAAATCAGGCAAGGATTTTATGAGTTGAACATCAGTTTCACAGTTGATACTAAAATACTCACATGACTTCAGACTAAAATAAGAACTCTTTAGAGCTTACCTTTCTGTTAAAGCTTTGCCTATGTACAAAAGTGACTGTTTTTCAGGACTCTGTGGCTGAGGCTCCTCTCATCTAATTTTAGATGTATATATTTAACTTATTCTTCTAGATTTTATATATGGGGAAAAATAGTCAATTTAGGGGCACTATTCATCTCTAGGTGAGACCTAGTGGAGACATACTGCATACTGCTGCGAAGGATGGAGTCAAACTTTTGTTTATAATGAATCTCTTACAGTCTTCTCTTTCCTGAATTCTATGAAGCGAAAGGCTTTTATGGTATAACATCACTAAAAGATTATAGTTTAAATGAGTGTTAATGTAAAACTAAAAAACGCTTTCAGTCCTTTCATAATTTGTAGTATTTCCCCAGAGATATTTCTGATAATGTTGCTGATCTGTACAGAATATTTAAATGCAAAGTACCCACTAATCTTTTGCAAGAAGTGCTACACATGCTAAGATTAAAAAAAAAAAAAAAGAAAACCACCAAACAAAACACAACGAACCTTTGAAATAAACCCGCCTGCATTAAAGATGAATGCTTTTTTTTCAATAAAATGTAAGTCATTACAAAGACAGGGGCTTATATCGTGCTTGCGACTAGTTCAAAGGATCATGTACTTTTTTTAGCACTTTCATGTAAACAACGTAAATTCTTGCTCTTAGTGAATTGTATTAGTTTTGTAGTGATGCACCAGGACTTTCATAAGAGAACAAAACCTATATGATCATTCTTTTGGGGGTATTTACATATGTAAGTGTATCCACACCTACCACACCCCAAAGCTCTTTGAACAAATCAGCAACAGGATGTGATCGCCTCAGGTGCCTCAAAGATACGCATCATGGAAAAGGTCTCTGGAGGAGGAAAGGGAGACCTCACTGGTGCCACCTCTGGAACCTGAGGGTCCATGTGTGAGGAAGGGGTTGGGAATACCTTGATTGGCACTTGAAACATATGAGACACTAGAGAATCCAGATGAGACATACAAACCCGCATGATGCCAGACTTCCTTAATTCTGATGAGGTTTATAAAGGCCAGGGATTTACAGCAAGGAGGTAATAATAGAAGGACCAAATTCTTGACCTGGTTAATAGTAAATAAACACTGAACTGCTGTGAGTGTCAGCTCTGCGCCTGAGTGCTCCAATAAATGTTTGACCTCTGTAAGACTAGGGAGATGAGGAGTTCACAGGTGTGAGGTGCATTACCAATGTTGCTTTAGTGCCAACGATAAGTTACCTCGGTCTTTATCCTGTTTCATTTGCAACTAAAATGGGAATTTAACAGTGACTGATTGCCTAGCTGTGCTGCTTATGCACCCCTTTTCAGTCAAAATGTGCTGAGTTCAGGATTTACTTTTTAAACTGCCTAAATTAAACTAGCTCATTTTCCCCCACCCTGGGGATCCCTAACATATTTCACTCAAAATAAGATTAGACATTTTAAATAGCTCATCCAAGCAATCCAACTTGTTTCACCTGGACTGTGCAAAGGAGCATGTAGCAAGTGGTGACCCTCTCAGCGGAAACAGCTGTTTGCAGAACGCACCTGTCTGCACCCCTGTTTCACTTACCCTTACATCCTAGGAAAGTGGTAATGTTAGCTACCTCAGAACTAGGCAACTGGTCACCTCCTTTGGGTGCCTTGAGAGGTGACACTTCTAGGAGGTAATGGTAATAGAAGCAGATGGTGTGAATTAATTAACTAATGGAGGTGTGAATGAACAAACTAGATGTATGCCTGTCTTTTGGGTACTATGCACTAACCAGTCAATTTAGATGAGGTAGCTAACTTTTAGAATACTAAATTAGGGAAGATAAATCTTGCTCTTCAGATATGTTAATTCCATTATTTGTATCTGTATATGTGAAAATTCCCATAGATATATAATTATGGAAGATGTTTTCTCTGAAGAACTTTGACTTTCAAAAAGTCCTAAAGATTTCAGAAAGAAAGGCTGTGTTTATATCATCTCTCAGCCAATCCAGCAAGAATTAAGGAGGTATTGGAGTAAAAGGTAATCTCTTGCTATTCTCTGACCTGGACAGATAATGGACTCCTGATTTCTCAGAGTCTTTAAAATTGGAGTCTTTGTTCCAGAGGGAGTCTTTAAAATGATAAGATCACATTTTATGGTTTTTAATCTCTATACCCTGCAATAACATTTCAAAATACAAATGAAGAATTGTACAGTATGTTATTCCTACATTAATGTCTACATTTCAATGTGTGTACATTCATTCAGTGTGGTTGGATCATATATTGTAATTTTTTAGAATAAAATAACAAAAAATTAATATGTAGAGTGTTGTAGAAAGACTATTAATGGTCTGAATAGCACATTCACCATGGTGCCTAGTAGGGAAATCATTATAACAAAAAAAAATTGTTTCAAACAAACAAACAAAAAAGAGTCAATGAGTGAGTTTATAGTCATTTTTGAATTTTCAAAAGTACTTATGAAACAAAGATGCAATTTATCTGTATTTTAGAAGTGAGAGTAACATAAAGGATTTTGAGAAAATATTTTTGTAATGTTGCAACAAAAAGATTTACTCAAACCTGGGATTAAAATAAGTGTAATTTTGAGCATAAGGAGGGAAATGATCTTGCCTTTCTATGCAACACTTTGTCCAGGTCTAATGCTCAGTCTTGAAGAACATTAAAATACAATGACAATTCAAAGGATGCTCACAACGTTATTTGAATTCAGAGTAGCTTAGTTTTTCCATTTGTAGAAAAGAAGGTTGAAAGGTGACATATCTGCTGTTGGAGGGTTTTTCAAGTCTGTTGATAAAGAGGTAACAAAATACAGTTGCTGGAAGTTGAAGTTACAAAAAATTAAACTTGAAATAAGATGATATCTCCTAGCAGCATAGGAGTAGCAATGCAACTAAACACCAAACATCTTATTGAGGGAGATGGTGCAGTTACCAATAGGAACTTTAGAATCAGATTTGATGTAATTTGAAGATAATTTATTTAAAAGCAAATTTTTATGTTCTGTGTGGTTGTGTTTGCATGAATACATCCAGGGCAGAAAGGAGAGGGAAGAAAGGGAGGGTTGTTGAGATAGTCCCTTTGCTTCTAAAATCTGTGAGTTTCATCCCCTACCTTCATGGGCATTAACAAAGACCGGGGCACCTGTATAGCACTCAATATGCCAAATAACACTTTGCTTAAAGTTAACAATTACAATTAAACCTCATTCTCTAAAGCTTAACAATGATTCCCTTCTCCATCTCTAGATGCAGAGAAGCCTACATAAATCTGTTGAAAAGTGGGGKTTTTTTTCCCTCTTGAGAATGAAATATTAGCCATTGTCAACGATGAGACAATTAACAGCATATCCCCATGTATTGAGTAGTTACAGAGAATTTTAATTTTCAGATGGCTGACTAGTGTTAAATGGTTACTGATCACCTGATTTAGGGTTGTGAAGGCTACGAAGTTTTTTGATTGGTTTTGTTTATATCATAGATCTTGGTGAGGTCATCTGGGTACACTTCACTTGTCACTCATATCTCCATTGCCTGCCTCTTAAGACTTCGGGCAAACACTGGTCTCATCTGTGCCATTGATGTGAAGCTGAGTCCATCGAGTAATAAAATGACTTTGTGAACTTGTTTGGACATAATACAAGTTTTCTGGATGAAACAGAATGATTTGTGGTGTGCAGTAGGTCTGACTACAATAATTCTTAAACTCCAGGCGAACTAAAAGCAAGCCATAAGGAAGTACACAGTAACAGTTGGCTACCTCCAAATTGTTGTTCAAGAAGAAAACTGTAAAAGTCCAAACCTTCTCTGATCATGAACAAGTAATGTTTTCTTACCACCTACTGTACCTTGTTATTTCTGTACGAGGCTTTTGCAGAGCTGCTGGAAAGGAGTGATGGTAATGCGGCTTCTGTGGCACCTCATTTGGAAGATTATTTTTCTGGAAACAAATGAATTTTTAAGGGAAAAAAGATCTTATGGACTTTCTATTTAAAAATTACCAGCATTAGGCAGGGTTTGCCTCTGAATATCTGGAACTATGAGAGAGAGAATACTGGACTAGATGGGTCGTTAGTTGGATCTGGACAGGCAATAAGTATAGTCCTCTCCCACATACAAAAACTAACATCATGCCTTGATTCTCGAAAGAGAGTAATAGTAACTCAGGCTCTTCAGCTGTGATTTCTGAAGTGGTTAATCTCTTCCCTGATGAGATTTGACAAGAAATTAATGGACTGATTGAATGGATTCTGCTAGGTCTGTAGCATTCATCATTCCTTTTCCTCAGTGTTTTTTTCTTTTCTTCTCTTAAAAGTCTCTGTCTGTGTTAATGCCCTGTCTAACACATGGGAGTAGACAGGTCTGTTTTCAGGCAGGTGTCAGGTCATATGATGAAAGTTGTTGGAAAGGACAGTGACAGGCTGTATGAAAGAGGCAAGCCACCCTCTTGAAAATCCTAGTACCAGAGATCAGTATTAGAGGGAGGAAGGGAGCTGCAAATTGACAGTACAATCTGCTGTATGCAATCACATGCAAGGGGGAAAGATCTCTGGAGATGAGGAAACCAGCATCAGCTTCTCTACCCAACCCAGTATCTGAGTTTATTATTGAAAGCATTCCTTTTGCACTCACTGAGGTTAAGATTTCACCATAACACCCAAGGCCATGCTGGCTGACCTGGTGCTGTTCTAGGAAGTATTATATTCTTACTGCATTTCTCTCCTGAGATGGGTAATAAATTCACATCCTGAAGGAGCACCTAAATCTTTGTGCTTCTAACCTTTTGTCAGAGCTACCTATGGCATGGGTGAGAATGTGAGGGGTTTAGCCTAACGAAGCACCCCCTGCAGGCTCCCAGCTCCATGCCGTCTGTTTAATTCATCACGGTGGGACAAATGCATTAGCCATTTAGCACAAGACGGCCTCTGCAAGGCTGAAATAACGGGAGACTTAACCACACCGTGACCGTTCCTGTGTGGCCTCAGATGGCTACTTAAGCACAAAGGGGGAGGTTTCCATGCATTTTAGAGAAATTAATGCTGCAGCACTTTTAAATTTATGTGCTGGGTGACCTCTCAGATCAATAAATTTATGTATAAATGAGACAGGGTTTACCAACGAGCTAGTCCCTCTTGCCTGTTAAATCTATATGAATGTCAGTTACAAAATATGTTGACCACAACATACAACCATATATTTGTTAGCAGAAAAAAAATTGAGGTGGAAAAGGGTAATTTTTTTCCCCTTTTTTTGTGAGCCATATAGCAGAACCTTCTGGTGAAAACAATGCATTTAAAGGACTGTAAAAAGGTTACAGCTTAAACTTTTGTTTCAGTGCCAGACTACTGAGAAGTGAAATAAGTTTCCACATTCACTGATGAAGAAATGTGAAGAAATAACAGTGGTTACTGTCAGTGACTTCAGTAATTGGCCCATTTTTGAGCCACTCATTTTTTTTTAACACTCCTCCATTATAGAAAGTAGTTGATAACAAATTATTGCTTAGTGCAGCTGAATTTTGACAAAGATTTGGCAACATAATGGCGAATTTATTTATTTATGTATTTATCTCATTGCTGCTTGCATGAAGAGGTATGCGTTAATCTTAACCATTCTGAAGTCAAAATGAGTTATGCCGTTGTTTTAAAGGTCTGAAGTTTCATTCTGTGTTATTAATTAACAATATATTTTACTAGCAGTACTGTAACTAATATTATTAGCTAGCAATAGGTACTTTAGTGTCTAGAAAAAAATGTATTTGCAAATTTAATTTGGCTAGTAACTTTCAGTTCACTGCATGATGCCTCCAACCTTTGTTATTAATTATCCATGAACATTCATATGGACACATTTTTTTCATTCAACAGTACTTGAAAACTGTAAAAGTCACATAAAAGTTCATTTTAGCAATACATCTCGTATGTTCTCATGGTCTTTATCTATGATGCATATTACTGCTACAGCTCCCACTGAGATGAATTTGTCCTTTAGCTAGTATTACATTGGCTCACTCTGCTAGCTCTGGAAGTCCCCAAATTAAGGCCAAAGGATGATCAGTACAATGTCTTTTTACACTCAAACCTCATACCCATGAATGAAGCAACCAAAAAGATTTACAGCTGTGTGCGTATGTGGCAGACTGCACCCATAATTTGTCTCTAGTCTGCTCTATGCCTTTTTCCCCCCCTCCTTTTGCATATAGATAAATGATACTAGCATTTCTTTGGTGAAAAAAACGTTATTTCTGGTTGTCCCAGGCATGTGGCCTATAACTAAGTTTAATCACATACAAAGCTCAACAATTTAATGGATTCATTGTTCCCTGTTCGTTTCAGAATCGATTCTGTGTGTTCTAAAAAGTAATAGTGTCACCACTAATTCATTTCGGAATGGGTCTGGCTGCCAGTGCTTGAATAGGCTAAAATTTTTTGAGCATGGATGCATTTCAGTCTGTCCCATATTGAAAGCTGAGAATTAATAGCAGGCTTCCACTCAACAATTGTATCTTCACAGGGACAGAATATAGATAAGTATCAATGTCTTTCACGCAGATGCCTTTCATGCAGACTGACATTATTTCTCTATCAACCTAATTAAGTATTGCAAAGTAAACGAAACAAGACAAACACGGTCATTTTAATTTAATTGAACCCAGAACTTGTCATAAGAAAACAGTAAGACATGCAGAAGTCTTCTGAAATAGTCATATCCAATTAATTGAACTGTGTATAGAAAGGAAAGGGTCAGTCATAAAAATTAGGTAGGTGATGTGAGTTATGTTCCTATAATAAGAGGTCAGAAGGCAACATTTACTTTGTCCTGGTAATTGATTATCACTGCTCTCCCCCACTTCCTGACCAACCTGGAAATACCTTGTACTGAGAATCTTACTAGATCTTAGCACTCAAGGACAGAAAGACTATTCTGGAAGACCTGTTATATTGTATGATCCAAAAGATTTCTCATACCAGAAATCAGAAAGACAATCTACTGGGGGAAAACCAAACCAAACCAAACAAACAAAAAACCCACAAAAGAAACAACCTAGTACAGTTGTTTAAAGACATCACCAGTACTTAGAGATAAACACATATATATAAACATACACATTATAAACAGTGAAACCACTTAAATTGTCAAGTTAAATGAGAAAAATGAGAGTTAATTGGATTCTCTTCAACAGTTCAGAGCTCCCACAGTTGGCTTTATGAACCTCAGGCAGGGGAGGGAGCAAAGAAACACTGAGCAATTCTCATTAACCATTTAAACAGGAGCTGGTGTGAGAGTGCTGTTCATTGCACAGAATTATACATTTCACCCCTCTTTCTCCCCCTTTATGCCCTTGTTTCCTCACCTTCCTTATGAAGCGGAGCCATGACCCGTGTGTGGAAGAGCTCTATTATGCAGTGCCAAGAACAGTGGAGCCTTGGTCCATAACTGCTCCTGTAGTAGAAATAATACATCATGATAATGGTCCTTGGCTCTCTATGCTGCAGACCAACTGATTTACACCTGCTGCATCTCTCTTTTCACTCTGAGCAATGCCTGAGTTAAAAGGCATGAGGTGCAGGGCCTGGAGACAGTAAGGATGGACTGCTGCTGTTCACTGCAGTAAGAAGGTCCTAATGGCCCCGATGGCTTCACCAGGGACCTCCCCCACTCCCTTGCCTATGGCCCAGGAGCCCTATTTCAGCTCAGGCTGGGCTCCCATTCCCTGCTTGGGCTGTGCTGCTGCTGCCTCCAGACAGATGTCTGCCTTCCGCTGTTCCTGACTTGTTGGATGGACTTCTTGGATGGATGTTGGACCTGACTTGTGTCATGTCCCGCCTGTGCGGGAGAGGTGACTCAGATTCGCAAATTCCCTTGGTATGGATTAAGGTGAAACGACACTCAAGGTCTGTACGTAAGCAAAGACTTTTACTCTATAGCTAGGCTCATTGGTAAATAATTGGATAACAGAAAAACTTGCCGCTCGCCACTGATGTGGGAGTTTATGAAATAATTGGGTAGCAGAAAAGCCTGTTGCTCACCACTGCTGTGGGAGTTTATGCCTTGCGTTACTAGGAAAAGGTAAAAGAGTAAAAGAAAGAGAGAAGGAGAGAGAGAGAGGGAGAGAGAGATCACCGGTCCAGGTTCCAGCATTGGTCCAGCCGATGGGGGTCTCTGGTCCGCAGGAGCGTTCCTTCAAAAGTTCCCGAAAATGAGTCCCAAGTCCCCAGATCGAAAGTCAAAAGAGAGAAAGAGCCTATTCCCACCCTTGCCTTCCCCTTTTATGCCCACCGTTCACTTCAAACTGCCCCTCTGCTATGGGGGTAGTTTCGTAGTTCACTTCTGTTGGTTCTTATATGTCTCGTCTTCACTTAAAGTCACAGTGTCCTTTCTTTTTACTGCGCATATTCAGTGGGGAAGGGGCTTTGTTGGGTAGGGGGCTTTTCCTGCTGGTGGGTGGATTTTTTAGTATGCTAATTAGGATAGTTCACTCAGTTCAAGTAGTTGTTTCTTTGGTTTTATCAGTCGTTCTTGTTTTCTTAACACTTATCTGGATACTCCCTTATTTGGCCGACTTATGGTGTCATCATATTTCTTCTCCCAAGGCCAGACCCAATTAACTCTCTACAGAGGAGCCTTCCTGGGATTCACCATCCCTCAGTCTTGTGAGTGTTTGAGACATTCCTCGGACAGGCTCAGGGGATCTCCACCCCCTGCTCCCTTATCAAGTTTTGTCTCCTSTYGYTGGAAAACAGGTCTGTGTTCCAGTGGGTTACAGGTTGGCCTTGGTGTTAGCTGCCAGTTGGTCTCTTACAACTTGCCACTCTGAATTTGTCTGAAGGTCACTGGACTGCTGGCACGACCTGTTATTGTCAGCAGCCCTGCCCTGCTTGCCTTGCTCAGGTCCCGTGGGGCTGGGCTCTTTCTGTGAGGGCTCTGCCCTGCCGCTGGTTGGGTCACTGTGGCTTCTGACTCATCCCCCTCGTGGAGCAGCCCTGCTCCTGGAGGCTTTCAGGGATCCAGAGCACATGGGACGTGGCTCCCCCACAGCTGACAGGGCTCTCATTAGTGACCCAGTTCATCATTGTCATTGAACATCAACAAAAGGTCCTTGGCATACCAGTCTACTGAATGCAGGAAAAATGGATGATAATAATAGTGGTGTAGCTGTGAAACACCACACCAACTTATTTCTAGTTCATTCATGGTAAAAGAACAAAAACTAGATAGTCCCTAAAACTCTGTCATCTTTCTTATAAAAGCAACAGAACAGAGTAGGGAGAGGTCTTCCGTAATTCATGTCAGATAGTAGAGTTGGACCTGCTTAGAGAAAAACATGTGGGCCGCCCAGCTGTGGGGTCTAAAGAGAGACTGGTATCATTCTTTCTCTCAAGAGACACCTGTCTAGATCGGGAGACTAGCTGATCTGGTTGCAGCTGTCCTAATTAAAATCGTCCTCTGTGACCAAAGGAGAGAAAATGTCATGTCTTGAAGGACATTCAGCCCCCCAAAGTGGGCTTACCATCTAACACTCCCTGTGACTGGATTTGGGGCCTGACTTCCTCCAGGTGACTTCTGATTGCTTCACTCAGTGCCAAAAGTCAGTCAGAGTGATCATGGCCAGATGCATTCACTAAACTTCAATAGATTGTGTCTGCTTTTAAACTGGGAATGATTGATGCTCTAATGAACAAGAATAAGTCTCATCACTTCTGTAGCAACATGTTGCTTTTCCTCATCCCTTCTCTTTAGACTGTAACCTAAATAAAGTCTGACCCATGATATACTCATGAACAAATGAATTTTAAATTCTCTACTGATGGACTGCTGAATTAAGTCCCTGCTTCAGTAAATAATTGCCTTTTACTCAACTTCATTGCCATTGATATGTACCTATTTATTATTATTTTTCGGAGGAATTAGTATAACATTTTTCCCAATCTGTTCTTTTAAGAAGAACATATGCTGTCCAATAGCTGGCTTGGAAATGGAAAAATGTCTATTACTAATGCACAATATGTGCTACCACTACAAACTACTGACTAATGTTAAAAAATTCCTAAGGATTCATTAAAGTTCATTAGAAACATGTGTCCATGGACTTAAGTGTAAACCTAAAGGGCAGCATGACACCCCAACCATTTCAGAAATGATCACCTAGAGAAAGACCAGAAAGACAAAGGCTTTCCTTCATTATTAAAGGGCCATGAGAATTCTACCTACTTCTTGATGTTTCCATAGAATTTCTCCGGGACGCTTCTGGATGAAAA
Organism: Phoebastria nigripes; assembly: GCA_035582835.1. Classification (NCBI taxonomy): domain Eukaryota; kingdom Metazoa; phylum Chordata; class Aves; order Procellariiformes; family Diomedeidae; genus Phoebastria; species Phoebastria nigripes. The sequence goes on along the minus strand of JAYKAV010002855.1, from coordinate 2,747,046 downwards.
ACACTACATAAGATTGAAATATAGATACTGTAGATGAAGGAGCCTAAATCTATTTTTGTTCTTGGCTATAATGTTAATTTAAACTCTTAAAATGTTTCCATCTCAATTTCTATGTTGTTTTCCACCTTAATGTGACCTTGGCTTTCCATACAAAGATTACCAAAAAATATTCAATTTCAGCTATATGTTTATTATTTCATGCAGTCGCTTGAAGGAGAACCTGTATAGGAACAAGATTATTGTTGATTTTATCTGCATCATGCCTTTGCCTTATATAAAAACATCATTTCAAATAATATAATTTAAATGTGTTTAGAAGAAATAAATGGAAAACAACCATCCATTCTCAGTCATTTGAAACTGAATGAATTTTTTTTCAGCTGCTAGGCATCACACATGGTATTGAGCAATATACTTGGTTTCCCAAGCCAGGAGCAGAACATCAGAGGACAGTATTCTCAAAAGCCCCATAGTCAGGAAAGTGGTTCCTTCATGTAGCTAGAACAAAGGGAATTTGGATATTCCCAACTAATCTGCAGATTCATTGTCAATAGTCTTAAATTTTAGTCTGTGTCAAACAAAATTCCTGATTTTAACCTACTCCTAGAGGATCTGGGTTTTTTTTTTTATTTTGCTTGTTTTACCCAAGGTTAAAATCACATGAAAAACACCAATCAGAGAGGGAGATGGCAGAAATCCAGACCTAAGTTCTTGCTATGAGAAGAATTCATTGTGGCATCCTCTAACTGCAGCTCTGATTCCTTTCTACTCTAAACTTTGAACAACCCTCACTTAAGGATTAGTTAAATCTGATTTTGAATTCTGCTTCTTTTGATCAAATATAGTTTGAAATCACTGCATTTTCTGAACAGCCAACTTTCTCCCAAACTTCTTCAGAAATCTTAGTCTTTAAAATCTCTATAAAATAAATTATTTTTAGACTGATTTATCCATAAAACAAAATTCTGTACTTGCATGCTATGTGATTATATAGTTTGTACAGTCTGTATACAATAAATCATTAAATCTACCAGATACTGTGTGCACTGTTCTTACAAAGTACTGCACAAAATGGCTTTGAAAATGCATGTCTGTGAAAGAATTTAACATGAAAACTGTCAAAGACAGTTAAACAGTTTGTACAGAAGTCCAAAGTTGTTGGGTTTGGTTTCTTTTTCCCCAGGGATTGAATACCAGAATCTCTTGGCTTCTCCATCTACCCTGAGATGTCAACACAGCAAATTGTGTCTCACAGGCTTCTCCCCAAGGTGGTTGGAATCTGATAGTCTTACCATAGGTATGTTAGCCACGTTAGATACTTCAGGTCTCCTACCTGGCCTCCACCTGCAGAAGAGTTAGGGTGTCTCCTAATCCTATCATATCTGTTGGTCCTACGTGAATGTCTGACACCCTGAAGGTCAGAAATATCATTGAAAGTTTATATGATTAGGCAACTTAATTTTTCCCGGAGTGGGGTGAGGAGGGGAAGGACAGCCCATTGTTTTCACTGAAGTCTGGGTCAGTGCCTTGGTTTATTAAGAACCATTTGTCTAGTTTGGAGAAAAGGAGGCTGAGGGGTGACCTCATTGCTCTCTACAGCTTCCTGACGGGGGGACGTGGAGAGGGAGGTGCTGATCTCTTCTCCCTGGGATCCAGTGACAGGACACGTGGGAATGGTTCAAAGCTGCGCCAGGGGAGGTTTAGACTGGACATTAGGAAAATATCAATGCATTGATAAAAGCATTGGACATTTCTTTACCGAGAGGGTGGTCAAACCCTGGAACAGTCTTCCTAGACAGGGGATCGRTGCCCCAAGCCTGTCAGTGTTTAAGAGGCATTTGGACAATGCCCTTAATAACATGCTTTAATTTTTGGTTAGCCCTGAAGTGGTCAGGCAGTTGGACTAGATGATCATTGTAGGTCCCTTCCAACTGAAATATTCTGTTCTGTTCTGTTCTTCTATTCTATTCTATTCTAATTCTTTTCTATTCTATTCTATTCTAAAAAGCTGATTCATTTTTTAGTGAAGAAAGCTGATTCATTTTTTAATGAAGAGTTTTTTTAAAGTATTTACAGTTGCATTTTTTTCATGTCTTTGATTTGAATTAGTATATCATTCCATTATACATTTGTGGTACCATCTCCTAATAGCTTCATTTGGAGACTATGACCAGGACTAGCTCATACTCATAATAGTCATGCTACTCTAAAGGAGGAGCACAGATTGTGCCATGAGGACATGGAGGTTCAAAACTATATATCTGTTGTAGATGCAGATGATGTCTCTTTTCTCCAAACTATCCTAATGGGGTCTGCCTTCACTCATCTCCAACTGCAGTAAGCTTGGACTTGTGGGAACTGAAGGAGGTCCAATAAGACTTTGTTGTGTTGTGATCTCTAGCAGGCTTTGCTTTGTGAGTCACAGCTATGCTGTTTTCTGGAGCACTGCCCCTGCCCCAAGCTGTGGGCCAGGTTTCTCTGGGGCAGCACCATGGGAGGCTTTCAAGGAGGCAGGTGGCTTATTTCCAGTGGGACTGGCAGTAGTCTCCTCTGCTACTGCCCTCCACATCTATCAAGTGTGCCACTAACTGGAGTCTTCCCCGAGGTTTATAAATGTGTGAATGTGTTCCTCTTTTGAAGAGGAAAATGCACCTTTGGTGGGGGCTCACCATTTCTGAGGGCATGAGTTTAATGGAAGTTGTCTGCTCCCTCCCTCCCTTTGTAGTCAAATCTCACTCAGGATTATTGCTGTTCCCTAAACCTGTGCTCAACGGGCTTCTCACCTCATTGACAAAAGATTTAGTGACAGGAACTGAGTTAGGGTCTTAGAGAAACAGAGATGGGAGAATTAGGCAGACCAGCCATCAAAGTAACTTACTGATGTAACAGATCCAGCAGTATATATTTTAATACCATGTGGCCTTTGCTGTTGTGCTGTGAAATCCATTAAATGGCTTCCTTTGATGGCAAAATAACACAGATTTGCACTGATATTTTTGAGGGAAAATGCAAACAAGCTATCACTTGTGTTTCCTATGAAAAGCAGCTTTATGTTCTCCTAACAAGCACTTAAGGATGTGTAATATTATTTGTATAGTAGTCCTCATCTGTATAGCATTAATTAGATATGCAAAATACGATTAGTATGCAAAATATTAGGTATGGAAGCCATGCTTTTATTATGGTAAGCACCCATAAGGAGATACAGGTGAGTATTGAGCTATAACAAAAAAATATAAACCAAAGTACTATTATTGTGTGATTTCTAATACACTGTTAGTGAGTTATATTTCTAAAACAGAGAGATAGCCTTTCTCTTGCTGTTCTTCCCCCCCCCCCCCCCCCCCCATTTCATTTAATATTGGGAGATAAATTGTGAGATCTGTAGGTAACACCAAATACATGGAAAATAAAGAGACAGTAAAATAAATCACAACATCTGAGTCCTTCAAGATTTGTGAGTTATCAAGCCACATGTATTTTTAGGGCTTGGTTTTTTTTCCAGCAACAGTGCTGCATATTAACTGTGCATTCTGCCTTTTAAATATAATTACAAAGATGTGAAAAATGATGGAATTCAGTAAAAAGATAAAATACCATCTCTTAAGATCACTTTGGCACAAATCTCTAAGGTTCTTGCTATTCAAGAAAAAAAAAATGTGTTCATCTCAGAATGAAGACAAAACCCCTCAGAATTTTAATAAAGAGTACCTGTAAAACTGTTCCATGAATCTAAAACAGCATTCTTTTGTCTTTGTAAAATGCTTCCTAGTCCTYTTTAAATATGGTCCTGGAAAAGCTATAAGTCTGATTTTTTTCTTTGTCTTCCTCGTTAAACAACCAACCAGCCAAACTGTTAGAGTATTTGTTTGTTTGTTTTATCGTGAAGGTGTAGCCTTAATTTCTGGACGAACTGCACAATCAGAGGGGTAAAAAGTGAGCAAAGACATAACAGCTGTTTTCTGTCTAAAGATATGCAAGATTTTTTTGGGATATTCTTACTAGCAGTGCAAGGCAAAATTTTGCTCAGTTCTTTGGAGTATAAAAATGTGAAATTTAGTGTCATAAGGAGTTTCCTACTAATAAAAAAAAAAAACGCTGTAAATTATATCCTCTCCTCTTTCACTAGAATTAACGAAATATGAATTTTTGTGTTTATATGGATGTCGCTGTGAAAATTGACTTAATAACTTCATAAATTAACATTATTTTTAGGACAGTTTTCTTTGTATTCACAATGGAACCTCAGTACAGAACCTGTACAGTTACAGAGCAACACTAAAAAAGTAATGTAGTCTCAAGAGTTTTCACAGAGGGATTAGCCTAGATTTGCAGTAGCTGAGAGCCCAGTTTGCCACATAGTTTGCAGAATTAATTTTCTTTGTCAGCTATAAAGAATTTTGCTGATCAAGACTGTCTGTGTGGTTTATAATGAACAACCTCTAACAAATGTTTCCATGTTTCAGTATATGATATGTAATAAAGACCCAAGATCACTCAACCAGTGTACATAATTTTAGATCTTTTAATCCCATTACATCTTTTACTAGTGTCTCTCCTGAGCAAGAAAGATATTTTGGCACTCAAGTATCCTGATTTTCATTTTACTGAGAATTTAATGGATATTTTTGCAAACTGAAATAAGGAACAATAAGGTTTTTATATTATTGTTTAAAACCTCTCTGGATTCATAAAATATGATGTCATCGGATTAGTGCCCCTTTAAAAACAATATTTACATTAGTTTTTCCTCGTCAGTAGATAATCACACTGATGATCCCAAATGATAGGAAGGCAATGCAGGAAACTCCTCCTTCTTTTTCAAGATGAGATGAGTTAGTGTTTGCTTTGCTGGAACGTTGGAAGGTCCCTATCTGCAGAAATAAGCAGTTGCACCTTGAACACAAGGTAGGATATGAACACCTCTGTTAATTTATATCAGATGTGATGTCCTTTCTAAATTTTATATTATATACATAGAATTGTCACCTCACAGAAGATGCAAAACTATGCATCCTTAAGCACTGTTTTTCAAAAGGTCTTATTTTCCTCCAGGACTAATAATTTTATATATAAAAATTGAAGAGGGATAAACCTTCTCGCTCAGCCTTCCTGCCACCAAGTATTTTTTTTCTTTCCCTATGCCAGACTTCCTCAGCAAGCATTGCTTGATATAGTCCTAAAAGAATAGATTAATGTTTTTCCTGATTCATATGGCTTGAGGGGTTGGTTCAGGCAGCTGCAAGAACAACTCCTGGGGCTGAAGCCTGATTTCCTTCAGCACATTGCATTATCTGTGGGAATTCCTGGGCTCCTCTTAACTCACTGTACCATGGCTTTGTTTACCATCCTCCTCTCTATGACCAACCACAGATGTTCACACCACCTCTATGCAAGCCTCCCACTCATCCAAAAGCACACACATATTCATATCTGTCATCATTTGGCATTTTTGTCTGAGGCAGTGCAGGTGTTTCTTTATAAAGAATTTCTGGAGGGGGTTCCACAGGCCTGAAATACTCTTGCAGAGAGTACCTCACACTCTCCTAATCTTCCAGTTTATAATTTTAATTGCACTTTAGTTTGTCTCAGAATCATTGGTCTTTCCATCCTGGAGAATAATCCGTCTTGCCTGTAAGTGTGGAAAGCTGAGCTTGTTTCCCCAAACTTTCCTTAACCTGTGGCTATCAGTAAGCAAGTGTCTACAGATCATTTAAGTGTGAAGGTTTGCACTGACCCTGCTTTGGGTTTAGTCCTAAAACTAAAGTACATGCTAAGGGAGACCAGCAGAGAAATCTTTTGTTTTGTACTATGAAGATTTTATTTTGGAATTAATTTTTTTGGTCTCATGTCTATTGGAGTACTGTAGTTACCAAAAAATACGCAGTTTATGCTTATAGCTTATGTGTGCAGATGCCTTGTTTCAACATTAATTTATGTTCTTATTGTATGCATTATAACATTACTATAAAAACATCCTTCATATCATCTAAGACTTTTATAGATGGCACAAAGAATACAAAATCCTGTGGTTTTCATCTTGATGAGAATCCTGTTAATAAAATAGTAAATACAGAAAAAGATAGTATGGAAAATATTTCTGAAAAAGTATAATGCAAACAGCTTTGTAGTCAGATTCCTGGAATAACATTTTACCTAAAAAGTTATATTTCCCACAGTTGCCAGATTTCAGCCCTAATGCATGTTGAGCCACAGTCACAATGAAATACCTATTTTTTAATAGTTAAAATTAAGCTTTATAAAATATAACAGAATGATTTAGGAGAATTTCCTTGGGGTCTTAGATACAGGACAGTGTCAAGGATTTTCTCCTTTTCAGACTTCTAATTTCTTCAAGATATTCTAAGGGAAATGCTTAACATTTGTCAAATAAAGCCTGAACTTACTTTTGATGAGAAAACTCTCATTGATTTGAGAAGGCAGAGAATTTGGTCCATTAGGAGGGAAAATGTTCTTAGTTCTTTCTAAGTGAAAAAGAATGGCCCCTCTGAAAGATACTGCTTACCATAATGTTGCCTTTTTGTTATATTACACTGTTTAGCTAAAGTCCAGGCTGGGACCCATCACTTTTAATAAGGATGCATTTGAGAAGATGAATTAAGTCTCAGACAGAAGAGGTAGGTGAACTTGTCCTAACTGTGGGTGGTGCAGTAATTAAAAGTCAGGGAAACTGCACTCTCTGACAGTTCATTAGACAAAACAGTATGTGGAAAATGTCTTGTCATGTCTAATTGCTACAGCTGCTTGGAGTTCTCTGCTATACTGGGACATCAGCTATTCATAAGCCATCAGGAAGAATTAATCTGTGGAAAGATGCACTTCCTGCGTTACATGTATCCTTCTATGTGATCAATGTCTCCAGTCTTTGACTAAAAGCTGTAACTTAACTAAGAGACATGGCAAATATAACAGTAGAAAATCTACATCTAGCGATAGCGTTAGAATTACTGAGTTGAGCCAACAACATTACTTAGGAGCATAATGCTGTCTGAGTGGGATTATATTGTGTTGTCTATCAAGATAATTTTTACATATACATTACTAAGCAGTTCCAGATGTGGAATCTGAGCTAGAGCTACTGGTGCTGGAGCCTTCTTGTTTCATCTCATAGTATGTAGAGAAACTAGCTTCAGTACATAGGTGAATGATCTTACATTATAGCAGCAGAAATGTATCGCACTGATTTTCTGTACTTTCATTCATATTTTCCATTATACAGAATGTTAGGATGCAATTTAGTATTCCCATAATAAAATGAGAGGCAATTCTCAGTGGGATAGCTTTTGGGCTTGAGTTGGTTGTAGTTCAGGCATTTTCAGCGCAGCACATCATTGTGCCGTTGCTTCACACTTCATGGGTAGTTTCAGACAGCGCTGGGATTTCAACTGAAGCAACTGGATTGACATGAGACCAGCTGAAATCACAGTCTAATTCATGTCTGCAAAACTGATTTCTGCTTTCCAACAGAGGTTACATGGTTTGATATAGCCCTGACCCTGCAAATGTTTGTGCCTGTATTTAACATTATCAGCATTAGTAGATTCATATCTTTTGATGGAACTTCATATTAATCAGGTAATTATTGAATTCTCATTGCACTAACATTCATCAGCAATTAAAGGCTACTGGGAAATCCATACAGGATCTACCTACCTCGGTCATTAGATTTCCTAATATCCTAAGCTTTTGCTTCAGGGACTACTTCAGTGCCAAGAAGCCTTTCCAGCTGGTGCATGCACATACTGCCTCATGCTCTGAGGCATCTATTTCATCAGGCTTGAGCTTGCTTGACATAGACGCTATCCACAGAAAAGTACTTTTCATAAGGGACTTGTAACCATGCTTCTGGACATTGATGGAATATGGTAGGAGACTCTTACATGTTGTGTTTTACTGATGGCATTGTAAAAATTTGAAAACAATAATAATAATAGTAGTAGTAGTAATAATAATAATAATAATCATAAAGATCCACAGAACTTCACTAAGGCTCTTGAAATGGATTCTTTTATATAAAATTTAAATGTAATAAGTGAGATAGTTGACTTGGTGTGCTCTGATGTCTACAGTGTTTGCAAGTAGTTTTGCATGAATAAAACTCATGCAAATTTTCCATCCTTTACACTCAGAGTCAACAGAGCATTACGTAAACAGGATCTGACTGATCTGTAAGAGGTATTTGCACTCTGACATGGTGGATTAGTTGTGGTCTGATGCCACTCCCTGCAACTAGTGCAAGTGGATGAAAAGCTTGCAGTATAGCTACAAAAGCAGAGGCATTAAGGAAAATAAACAGGACATGATGTAATCTGAAGAAATTCTGTGAGTGTATGCAGAAGTAGTAACTTGGATACAAAAAGCATGATCTTCAAAGTATTCAGCATTGGTGTAAAGCTTCCATTGATTTTAATAGTAGCAATACTAAGCTGGTGCATTTGAAAAGACTGACTTTAAAGAGAAGAAATTAAATCTATGGCCAGTGGTGAAAAGTAGCCTTCACCAAAGGAATGGTTCAGGGCAGAAGCCCAAGCTTAGGTACTCTGATTTATTCTCTTGAGGAGTTTCCTCTCTCCTCCGACTTCAGAAGATAAGGAGAAAAGTATTCCGAGAATAACATTAAAAAAAAAAAAGAAGTTAGTGGTGTGAATCACCTGAGTGCTTTTTGAAAACAATCCTTAAAAGGCTTTATTCATTACTGTATTGATCAATATTTATGTCAAAAAAGCTCCACCAACTTCAGTTAAACTCTACTAACATATGACAGGGATATATTGATGAATCAAATCCTAAATTAAAATTATCAAAAATTTATAAAGTGTTGTTTGTTTCTATGCAAGTATACAAAACAAGGGTGGAAAGAACATTGATATATCTGACTGCCCGTTTTCTTAGCTTTCTTAGCTTTTCTTACTCGGGTAACTACAGCATCCCTGCTATTATATAGTGACTCATGAGCAAATCACAAATCACATTATACAAGTTTTAAGAAGTAATAATCTACACCCGGCATTTAGCAGCCGTGATTAGGAGCTGTAGATGTGGCCTATAGTTTTTTCCCCCCAATATTGGTTACTTGATTTTTAAGGCAGTTCTACATCACTATTCTAGCTTATCTTTGTCTCTGGTACCTCTATTTTGACTATTGCACTCTAACACACTGCAATTCTATTTCTCTTTGGATGTCAGAGAATAGTGCACAGGGGTGCAAGTTATTAATTTCAGTAATTTTTCATTCTTCTGAGTTTATTTTTAAGTTTTGTCTGTATCCTATCAGCATCCAGAAGTGAAATCACATTTTTTAGGATTATTGATTCTTCATAAAAATCAATAGATTGTATTAGTCCCTGCCACAAGGCTTAGATGGAGGGTTGCAACTTGCAAATTGCAAACATGAGTTTAAAATTCTCAACGAGATGGCAATTTAACCTTTTAGTTTGCTCCTAATCTTATTACAGGCCCCCTGAGGCTATATTTACCTTCAAGGCAAGCGAAGGTTTTGAACATATCAGCAGGAGGAATTAAGCAGCCCTGTACCAAAGGAGCAGGAAGGGGAATTTTGAAAGGGTTTCAGGTTTAGAGTGAGACCCAGACTACTGTGTCCAACCTGTCACTCAAGTTCTCATTACAGTCCCAAGGTCAATCACTCTGACCAGGATAATTTGGTGCACAACTGCACTTTACTTTTAACACTGCTGGAGATGAACATCTTTATTCTTTGCAAGTTTTCCTTAAAAGTACCTGTGCTTTCAAGGTTGCTCTTAGTGGTGAAATTTAGTGGGACTTACATCACCATTCATTTTTTCAGGGTTGGGAACAATGCATGATTGATGGGCTGAAAGATTTAAATCCTCTTTTCATCGAAGTACCAGGCACCACCAGTCAATGCCTACTGTAGGTTTCAAGGATACTGATACTTTTAGATTCTTAAAAARAAAAAAAGAAAGAAAAAAGCATTGCTAGTAGCAAAAGCAATTGCTGACACAAAATGAGTCTCTTGATAAAAAAGAAAGAAATGTAAGTGTACCCAGATTCTGCAACTGGATCTGCACAGGCTGATTCTGGCACCAGGTTTCAAAAACACAGGTCTGACTGTAGAAGCATGACTGGAGTGGAAAAATTCAGACTGCAAGTGTATATGCATGGATCCCATTTACATCAGCTGGAGCTGCATTCAGCTGTAGGTGTTCCAGGCAGAAACTGTGCTATGTTTTATAGCTGTAAAATCTTCAGCTTCATACAGATTCCCTCAGTTGTGACACTTAGGTACTACTGTAGTAATAAATAAATAAGAATTATAGAATATAATGTTGAAAAAAATTATATATGTATATGTTGTCATTTCTTACACACTGTCTTGCCTTCTGATGTTTCCTTTATTTGAGATGAGGAAACAGAAGATTAAATTCAGGAAAATTTGTCATGACTGCCAATTTCTTTTCTAGAGAGACCAAGAATGGAACAAAACTGAAATGCCTGGATCATTTAGCCTGGGCAGGGGGAACCAGCGAAACACTGTGTGGCACAACCTTGTGCAGTTCTGATCTAGTGGGTGTCCCTACGCTATACAAGCAATAAATCAACTCATATCTGCTTTGGTAGAAAGAAACTACTATCAGAAATATACGTTTCACATTAGGCTGTGGAGAAATTGTATATTTTGTGTTAAATGTAAATAGCAGATAAAGACTTGACTTAAAAAAAAAAAGACTCAGCAGAAATCCTGAACTAGTTTCCTCCTTACATTTACCAAGAAGTGTGTTCTCCATTTTATCTCTTTTTCTGTCAAAAAGAATGAGAAATTATCTTTTTTTTTTTTTTAATTATTATGGGTATTTTAAATTTTTTAACCTGGCTGTGTAATTCTGAAATCCATAAGAATAATACAGTCCATAAAAGTAAAACAAAACCCACTGTATCTAACTTTTATTGTATGAAACAAAGAGTCTTAATGGGAGACCATTCAGAAAATTACTTATCTGTAATTTTTATAGTAGTTTAATTTCCTCTTTTATATGATAAATTTTCCTCAGCATTCACTGTGGATGAGATATTGCACCACACAGAACTTCTAAAATAAGCTTATTATTTTAAGCCTTCTTTTTCACTGGTATTGGAAAATTCCTTTGGCTGCTCTTGATTTTCATCCCTCTCCCTTTTGAATGTCTGAGCTGTGTTTTTCTAGCAACTAGTGATTTGGGCATTTTGAGACATGGCTGTCTTCAAAATACTCAATTTCGTAAGTGGGGCTATCAGTGACTTTTYGAAAAGAGAATAACTTGAAGAGTACTTAGAGTTGCAGGTCATTTGTGAGAATTAAATCTTATGATGCTATTAAGTTGATAAGTCATTTTGTGAACACTCCACGTGACCGCTGTGGCTGGCATCGCTTCTGTGTGAGAGCTGGAAATTTTAAGAAAGCCACGTCTTGTCACAGGATTCAAAATCAAAGCAGGAACAACTCCTGTACCAGATGAGTTGAACCAAAACTTGTCCTTCAGAGGGGCTTATGTCCAGGTCTGAATGTCATTGCTTGGAGCTCTCTCTCTTCCTTTTTTAAATGTCATGTTTGCTTAACCCAACAACTCTAAAAGCAATAGTGGGGGGTTTTGCCATGCCTTGCTTTACCTCTAACTGTATGAAACTGATAATTCTTAGAAAGCCATGACCAGTACAGCATGTTGACTGCTCAGATGAAGGTAAATCCCAACACGTTGCTACACACATACAGATTGAGTTAACATTGCATAGGCTATAAAATAAGCATATTTACAGTGATATACAATTTAGCTTTTCTGTGCATATCTAGTGGCCATTGTTCTAGGTTTTCTAGACAATAAGCAGTCCTACCTACCACTCACCTAAAACCCAATAGATTCCCACCTGTTATGATAGGATTATATGTCTAGAGGTCTAATACCCAAATCAGCAGGTCTCCCATCTTTTCCATTCATACTGGGAAAAAATGTGCTCATTTGTGCTTCAAGCACAAGTGAAAACAAAATAAAGAATAAAATAAGCAGAGTTATATTTGAAAAGAAATGCATTTGAATTTTTTTTTTTTTTTTCCAGAAGGTTATAAAATATATTTGCTTTTTGTCCTGATCTGGCCTGACAGTTCCAAAATCACTGCTTTGGTATACTGTTCCTTATAATTTTCCAACCAGTCAAGTACTTAGCTTTTCAAGTGGGCTATATTCTAACTGGACAGGATTTCAAACATTGCAACCGAAATTTTCAAACTGAGGAAGCAGATCAATGTTAGTGAACAGCATGTCACAAACATGAAATTGTTTTAGGCCAAGATTTTTAAAAACAGGTGCCTAAAATTTTGTGTCTGAAGTCCATATGCAGGTGCCTAAGTAAAGAAGTACAAAGGCTAAATCAGTACTGACTGTCATTATCCAGTCTAAAAATTTTGGCCTGAGACTATAACTGTTTTTTCATTATTCTCTTGATGACTCACATTGCAATCTCATCAAATGCCAGATAGGCTTCCGATTCTACTAATTAAGATCCAAACAAAAAACCTGCTTGTTTGTTTGTTTGTTTGTTTGTTTGTTTTTAATGGATGGTTTTGCAAAGCTCACTGTTCTCCTGTCGCCTCCCAGGTGGCATCTCATATAATGAAAATGACATGCAAGTGGAGAGCACTGTTAAATGAAGGAAGGATGGAGGGCAATGTTGAAGAAAAGAGAGTGGGGAAGTGCTACTGGGCAGGAGGTAATTACGGTGAACATGGTAAGAGTTATTTAAGCAACTCAGTACTTTAAGACTGTCTTTGCCCACTCTTCTTCTCATTCTTGTTGACTGTGTTGACTGGCAATTTTGGGGAAAGGCAAATTCAACAGTAAGCCAGTTAGTTGTTGAGAAGGAGAAAGGAGAGAGCTGGAGATGTGCTATGCGCTGTTATGCAAGTGGATTTGCACTGTCTCATGGAAGGGGCTTTTTTTATCCTTGACTTCATGCAGAGCAGAATTAGAAGGGGAAATGGCATTAAAAAATTGCCAAGGTTAGAGACAGAGGTTTGCATATGATTTGACTCATTAGAGAAAATTCAGTAAGGTCATCAGCAATTCACTGCTAAAGAAACATTTTATAAGACCACATTCAGCTGGTGGCAGACAATTTTATGCAATTGCCCAAAGCTTTAATCAGAATTGGGACTTGTTTTGGATACACAAAAATAGATACAGTAACTCCTAAGCTGGAAAGAAAAGATAGGATATAGAGCAGAAAAAGCAAGCAACATGGTGAAGAGTTGGCAGAATTCTGTTAATTATCTATGTTATATATGAACATAACCAAAACCAGCATTCAAATTTAATTGATTGTAGAAAAAATTATCAAATTAATCAGCCAGCAGCAAGTTCTTTGATCTATCTTTAACAAAATTTTATTTTTCTAAAAACAGTATTTTGATCTCTAATGGCAAATAGCATTTTCTTTTTAGATAAATGTCAGTATACTGTTTGTAATAATAATAATAATTTTAAAAAGTGAACTCAGAAATAATGGCCAGCTTAATTTTATTCTTATCATTATGTAGCACACTGCTTGAATTGGTATCAGTATATAATAATAATAGTAACATAATAGCAATCTAAAAATATCCTTCAATTTAAGTAACTCCCTAGTTACTCTTATTATTATGAACAAGAAAGCAACGTAAACTGGGATGATTTGGATTTGGAAAAAACAATGGGAGATACTTTTGCTGATGCCTATGTAATGTATATTATTCCTTTTCCCAAAGTGTTAGGATTTATTATCTCCCAATTGTGTTGTATTAGTGCCAGTAATCCTTTTGCAAATTCCTTGTCTCCTGCTGAGCATGAAGACATTATATAATCTGTGCAGCATTATAATTTACCACATTTCTGAATGCTTTTTCTAAACTATTCTTAAATCAAAATGTGGAAATAAGATTTATATACAAATTATAAATTTTAATRGAATATGATGGTTCTGGCTCTAAGCTTCCAAACAGTCCACCCGAACTTAATCAGTGTTCAGTTATTTCCTTAACTATGTCTAGTAGTTAGTCTCTAGATACTCTTAAACAGTTTAACATTGTCAGGAAAATATGTTATTTTCCTTTCATAACTTGGCTGGATAATCAAATTCTTAGCCAAGAACGATCCAAAGAACCTCCAACTGTTTCTGTCCAATTTGTCATTCTTTAATTCATTACATTTTAAGAACACCGATTATCAGCCCTTTGGTTTTCATTAACCCCCAACCTAGATGGTTCAAACATGAGAATATTGATGCAGAACAGTGACCCATCTCTGCAGTGGGAGAATGGAAAACCAAATTTCCTGCCCCGACCCAGCAGGAGTACTTCAGCAGTCAGCACTGTGTATGTTGTAATGACGTGCTTCAACAAACAACTCCAGTTTTCAGAGCTCACCCACATACTTGGCTCTTCAGCCGCCTGGTTGATTCAAGGGGAATCTTTCTTCTCTTTGCCTTTGCTCAAACTGATCAGCGTTTTCACTCTTCTATGATGGAGCAGAGTGTAAACACACAAGTTGTTTATCTTGCCACTGGGAATGATCTGGAGCCCCTCTCCTCCTTCACCTGACATTCTGGTTATCAAAGATGCCACACATAAAAACAACCGTACCGCATCAGGTTAAAGGTCCATCTAGCTTAGTTCCTGATGATACCTGACATCAGATGCCTGAGGAAGAGTGAAAGGATTCAGCAAGTATGTAGGAATACTTTCTCAGGATTCTTTCAATCTACAGCAATTTGAAAGTCAGGATTTCTTTCTGAGACAGAAAGTACATCTTTCTGTTTAATGGCCTTGTCAGAGATTTCTTTCTTATTTTCTTCCCATCATTTTTTGAAGTGATATAGACTTACCATCCACACCACTGTGGGGCAGGAAGCTTTATGGCATAATGACATGTTGTGTGAAAAGCTACTTCATTTTATTTATTTTGGACTAGCTTCATTTAATACCCTCTTATATTTGAGCGAATGAGGAACAATTACTTTTTCAACAAGCCCAGATCCCTTAACCTCTCTTCACACATTATGTGCTCCAGCCCCCAGCCATGTTAGCAGATCTTCACTGGACTCTCTCCAGTTTATCAATGTCTCTTTTGCACCTGAAGGCCCCAAACTCATCAAGTCTTTCACATACAGCCCTATAACTGCTGAGTAGAGGGCATCAGACACATGGGGTATAGCACAAGTGTTGGGAAGTTGTTCAAAATTCAGCATCCTTCAGGAAGTCACAGGTGAAGGGCAGATACATGTAGGCTGCTAAGGTTATACTGCTAACAGAAAGAAGGCAGAGGATAACCTGCCAGTCCAAAAGTCAAATGGCATAACTAATTTACAACCGTAGTGCTCTGGAGCAGACTGGCTTAATCCACACCATTTAGCCTCTGACTGAGTCTATTTYGTGGTTCTGTGGCCCTAAAGCTAAATTGCTGCTTTGTGTGGTTTTTCATTTCAGAGTGCCCCAAATCATTTCAGGGTTTTACTACAGCCCCCCAGTGTGGTGTTTTTATAACAAAAAACTGTGTGTATGTATGACATGAAAAACTGTGTTACACAAGCGTCTAGAACTTCTCTGTTACATGAATTCATTTACAGCGTTTCTAGCTGTTAGAGGTGAACAAAACAATTTCTACTCCCTGTTTGTTACAGGTATGTATGAACTGACTGATCTAACATGAAGTAATGGATACCCTACCCCTTACTGCACATTAATGTATCAATTTTCTCACGTAAATTGCTGTGTAGGCAATATTTTTGGGATTTAGAGTATGTACTGTAAATGAGTAATAATATTGTTGATAAGCATATTTCATCAAAACTATAAAAGCTTGACTCAGTTTTGTTTGTTGTATCAAATGTTGATACTAATTGTTAGCTAAATTATATCTCTTATGAAGAAATGGTTATTTCTCAGTCTTTACTTAGGAATAAGTTGAACTTCTATAATTGTCTCATGGATTTTAGACAACGATTTTAGAAAATAAAYAAACAGATTTAATCTTATAATTTTCTTCTGATACAATTCAATCCCACCGTATCATTGTATGCAATTTTGTATAAATCATCAAGTGTTGAAATCAATGAGAATAGACACCCATATTGTCCTACCATTTTGTGGATTATCAGTCCACTACTTTTAGGCTATACTCATTCCCCTTTTTACTTTTAGAAAGAAAATAAAATTAGGAAATGCAGGCTCAGAGTTTACACAATGTGAGGCAGGAATTTATCCCTGCCTTTTTTTTTTTCTTTGGCTTTTTATATTTTTACACATATGCACATAATATYACTTTTCCAAAAGGAAGAAGTCTGTCTGCAAAGCTTTTTTCATGCTGACCTGACTGCTGTTCCTTGACCCTGAGGAAGCTGGGAGAGCTTCTTGTTTGGGAGCTTCCCTTTCACACTGACAATGTGGCTTCTGTTCTATGCACTTTTGTTTTGTCCAATTCTAATTTTGTGACATTTTGGGACTGAATCCACCAGGGTTAGGAGAGTCCAAGTTTTCAATAATATAGTTGCTTGGGACAGTGGGATACTGCGAGCACCTTTGCTCTTCCTGGTGGTTTTATGGAGACTGTTGATTCAAATTCAGGGCCTACAGCATAGGTCTTCAAATATCTTTGCTTAATTTACTTCAAAAAGAGTGTAAAATAGATGTTCAAACTGTACCTACAAATTCAAATACATTTTTTGTTTCAGCTACTTATTATTTTCAACATGTCCATATTTTTGACAACACTTATCTGAACATTTACCCAGAAGCTGACTATGTTCACTGTGCTGGAACAACTCCACTGCTCTATTATACTGAAACTTTCTATCCTAAAAGCAATGCGTACCTGCACATAAAAAAATTACTTGTGATTTGTCTCAAAGCAATGAGATGGAACATAAAAGGAACATCTTAAATGACTATGTCCAGTCTGCACTTTCTCTGTAGTAAACTGCTGTCAGGAAAACACAATACTTTGCTCTGTGCAGACTAGGAGAGAAAAGGAGGACAAGAACAAAACTATATAGCAGATGTCAACCATCTTGCTTCATTTTCTAGAGGAAGGAGCTTAGATATGACGATGATGATGATGTAATCACTTTACATARGATTAGGTATTATCTGGTGCAGAATGCCACAAAACTCCATCAACAAGTTTTTGACATTTCCATACTTCGGTGCACATCTGAAACAACATCTAATCRCAACTTGTCAAACGAAACAAAACCAGATGCTCCACGTAGGACAAATTTCTCATCTTTTTCTGACACAATATAGGAATCTCAGAATATTAGTGATTTAATATTTTAACTTGGAGTATTCCACTTTTTTACTTAGTTAAAAAAAGAATCTTGTGATTTATTTGCAATTCTGATAGCAAATTGCTACATATCCTCATTGTTGTTCTTTTTAAATTGCTTTTAGTGCCAGTTCCAAGTTTGATCAAAAAAACGACTGGATTCAAAAYTGTACTTTACTCCTAATCCATTTCAGTCCACTCCATCCTATTAAAACAGGCAGAGAAGTCTCAGTATTAGCTGATAATTAAACAGCAATGACTTCAGAACGTAAAATTTAATGGCCTGGAATCCCATGYCTATTAAAGACTACATGTTTTCTTTAAAAACTCTCAGGTTACAATTGCAAACACATAGATTTTCAGGAAATACCAACAGCGTCAGAGAGAATTTAGTACTCTCTGACATTTGTACTAACAAGTAAGACATTGACTGGCAGGTGTTTAAAACCTTAGATCAGGTAGCCTGTTCATAAAGTTATTTATGGTCAGGGCCTGGTGATGAGTCCCAGAATTCATTAAATACTAGTAAAATTCATTTGTCCTTGGAACAAAAGACATTTCCTAGAGTTTAGTCTTGAGATAAACCAGAACAACATTATACTTCATATGAGGTCAAAAGTTTTTTAAGAGTACTGGCAGGTTTGTAAAAAAAAATTAATGTATTTAAAACCAGAATGGGCTATTGCACTTAAGRGAGTAACTCTAAAAACAGTCTAGGTAAATTTTAATGTTTGATGGAAAAAAAAATACACCCCACAAAAAAAACCCCACAGAGGTTTAAAGCTGTTCATTAGAATCAAGTACTGTATTTTCATCTGACGTTCAGCTTCTCTCTGCTAGGAAGACACATTGTCTAGAAGCTAACTTCTATGGTGGTTATTTATATACTAAAAATGTTGTCTGGGAGATTATATTGAGACTAGACATATTTGTCTGTGACCTAAATTTGTACCTACTTTTTTSTGTTAATAAGTATTAACTCAGAAAATCTTGCAAGTGGAAGTTGTAAGTTAAAACAAGTAAGCATTTCTATTTTTGCTCACTAATAGTTCACATTTCTCTTTTTCACTTGGGAATAAGACTCGAAATTTTGAAATGCAAAATAAAAATCCTTATTTTTGCAAAGGATTTCATTTTTATATGTAATGATCTGCTTCTTTTCTGTTACTGTACAGAACAAATATCAATTTCTGCCTCTCAAGTACATCCTGGATATCTATGGGTATTATTATCATATGGATATTTTATGGGTAATATTTTTGCCTGAGATTGATTAGACAGTTTCAGATAGATAGTAGTTCCAGGCTAACAGTAATTTTATTTCTGCCGGTACAAATCTTTATTATGTGTATGTTCMAAATTGACTATCCCTTAAAAGACACAACAGTGTTTTCACTGAGATCATTCTTAACATTTTGCTTGTGGTCTTGCTCCACTTGTGACCCTTCAGAGCCTAATAGACATCCAAGAGAAGAAGAGCAGCGAAGACATTCATTTTAGCTGGCCAAGTGACAGCAAGGAAACAAGAGGAAAAGACAGCCAGCCTGGGGGCACCAAGTATCCAGAACTGATTTTATTTAAGATAGCTGGGGAAAAACGTGTCAATCCATCACATCAGCCCAGCAGGAGAATTTTACAGCCAGGAAGAAGGGAAATATGCCACTGAGTAAGTTTGTGGAAGTTTCAGCCAAGTACTGATTTTATTGACTATTTGCCAGGTAACAGAGGAGAAATAACTGTGTTGTTCATATATCCATTAAATAACAGTAGTAGTTAGCTAACACTGTTAAATAACTAGTATTACTAGAATATTTTTAATATTGGTTAGAAACATATAATGGTTCTTATCCAAAGTTTATGGTGCTGATTTTTTTTTTCCATTGCCTGCAAGGAAGTTTCTGACCCTCCTTTTTTAGTATCAATAATGGCCTAAAACACGATTTCAAAATGGAAGTCTTTCTCTTAGTCTACCTTGAATTCCCTGCTTACGCATCAGGTTCGGAAGAGCCCCCTGCAGTTTGCAGTTGTCTTTTTAAACTCCATCTCAAGAAGTATTTCCAAAAGGATAAAAATTTCAAAAGCTGCCACAGCAATAGGCTGTACTGGAAGCCAAAATGAGAGTGCCAAGCAATGTGTCTGGGCCCCGGGAAAGGAAAATGGATGAAGCTTTAAAAGGAAATCACCGGTAGTGATTTGAACTGTGAATTATGCTGTGAATAGTGCTCCCAAGATTTGAGTACTAAATGCATTCTTCATCACTCTCTATTTCACTATTTCTTAGCTTCAGAAAAAGCGTATCAAAGCTTACAGAGACCTAAAAATTCAATTTAATTCCAGCAGTTGATCACAGCAAGGGAAAAACTTACACTGAAGTTAGCAGAAATCCACAGATTTTCATCTGACAAAGTAAGAAAAGAGAGAAGAAACTTCAGAGCAGGAGACCTTGAGTCCCTCATGTCATTTTTCACCATGAGAAAGGATAATGTTTGTCACTAGTGTCACCTAAATTCCACAACTCAGTAACATTCACAGTATAGATCATAAAATCATAGTCTTGGGTGATTGTTTACTTCCATTCATGTGATGAACATTCAAGCACTTATGACTGGATAACTTAACAAGACACCCTGTAATAAATTCTCCCTCTGAAACAAGAGCAGAATACCAAAAATTCTAGTCTCGTCATGGAAATTAAACAGACAGATGTGAGAGCTAGAATCTCTCTCTTGCATAAGATGTCTAGGCCAACGATAAAAAGAAGTACACGTGGTAAAATCTTCCTATTTTTCGGGGAGTTTGTATTGGAAAGAGTTGTCGGTCACTGAAACGTATCTTGCTGGCATCAGTTTAAAAAGAAATAACAACCTGCAACAAAATTCCCTGTGTTGTATAATTACAAGTCTAAACCTGAAGAAAAAGTCATCGGTTTTTTCTTCGACATAAAACAGCCATGCTKCTAAAAACTGCTTTTACACTTTTATTTCACATGAGCAAAGCAGTTAGAGCTCACAGCTACTGAAGTCCTTACATATAAAATACACATCTGTTCTCAAACTGTCATATACAGTGCATTTTGTTACCTATTTTATACACCTTTGTTCCAGAAATCAAAAAAATAATGTCAGGTTCACATTGCAATAAAATTCACATTCCATAGTGACTAACATATTTAATTGCCTTCCAGAACAAACATGATGAATGTTTAAAAACATCCTTTCATTTTAAATGAAGAGGTGGATTAAGGCTAATTGGAGTCTTATAAACTAAATATTATCTACACACAAGGGACTGAGTCTCCATCTTCCTTCAACAGTTTTTGCTTTAAGTTATATATTCTCTAAAACTAGTCTTCCCTTCACCACATCTCAAATCCCTCTGCACTCTTTTTCAGCCATTTCCAAATACTTTAGCCCAACTATTCTGAGCCCATGCTTGCAAGTTAAAGATCAACATAGGCAATGAGTGGCACCATACAGTTTTATCAAAATAATTTATTAAATACCTATAGATTATGTACTTTCACTATAAAATTTAATTGCTGTTAATTCTAATATTTTTATCTCAGTTCCAGAAATCAAGTACATTTATTAGAAACAATTATTGTTTATCTATAGATAAACAATTTAAAATTTTAAATGATTAATTTTTTATTGTAGCTCTGTTATATTTTCAAATTAAAAGTTTTTACATACTGGGAGTTGTCCTCCTGTATTCTTCATTTTGAAAATGTCCTTACAGCTTTGAATATTTTGTTTTTCATATTTGTCTTATTTACATTAAGAAATGGGGTAAGTCTAACCCTTCCCCACAAACTCTTTCAGGCTCATTGAATAATCATTTTCCAACTAGAAATGTTTTGTCAAAAGATCTTGTTCAGATATATTAACCACAATGAACAAATCTTTATCTACATCTTGTAGTCCTAAGGACTTTAAAAATAGTTTATATTCCAGTCAGACTTTGAAAAATGCTTTTCTTATTAGCTCCTAACTTTTTTTATAAATGGGAGAGGATCTTTTTCTTTTTGTTTTTCTCTCGTCTTTCTTTTTATTTTAAATTTGATTTGAAGTGAATGCAATCAGAAATAAGTGAAAGAACATTTTTTCCTAGGAATATCAATAAAGTGCAGGCCCAGGTCACAGCATTGTTTCTGAGTTTCAAAGAACTCTGCAGATGTTTTAGACACAGATGAAATAATGCATTGAACTTTCTAATCATTTTCCAGAGTGTCAGACTCATGCCAAGTCTTTGGGTTCATCAGATCATTAACACTCTGAAGTATCCTGCAAAAATAACTTCTGTTGTTAATGCTCCATACTTCAGCTATCAGGGTAAAACACATCTCCAAACTGTTGCTGCAACTACAGAGATATGATTAAGCAAATACATTTTGTCTGTTCAAAAATACGGCTCAATGTTCCTTGAGAAGCTGACATTATAGAGCAACCTTAAATGCAATCAGAAATATTTTGGCTCATACTACTTTTCTTCCCCACTTCAGCACATGCGCTATAACTAAGGGAAAATATGCAAGTGAAGAAGAATACCATGTTTGCTAAAAAAACAATTGCTCATTTCTTTAGAATTCAAGCTACCACCTACAAAGGTGATTCTTTGGACAGAAAGTACCATAGTTAAAGGTTCTGAAATACGCACATGATCTTTGTTAGAAATAACAGGAAGAACATCTAAATTTTCCAAAACTGAAAGATTCTGTGGAAGGTTCTGCTTTTCCAGCCTAGGTTGCTAGGCTATGTCCTCCTGTTTCCAGAGTACCTGTAAGAGAACTTCCAGGACTCTAAAAAATGTTCTTTAAAGGCTTTTGCTCTTCTCACCAGCTGCTTAGGATATAGGTAAAAAAAAAAGATAAAAAGAATGGAATAAGCTTACTCTTCTCTAGCCATCTCCAGATGACATAACAGAAGRAAGAATAATATGGGAACATTAAAGTTGAATGTGATGAAAGGCTAGGCGCCTTTGAGGCTGGTCCAGGGAGCAGTGCAGTGGCCAGAAAACCGCTTCCCTTGGAAGAGTCTTGGCTGAGCAGATCTGAAGACAGAGCTTTCTGTGTAGTTTTGTTCTCTCTACTTCTGCATTTTGAAGATTGCCTTTCAGAACACATTGTAAATCACTCATGAGCAACCCTAAAGCCAAAACAGAGTATCGGGGGAGCGGGGGGGAGGATCAACCTTAGCCATCACTCATCTAAAAAGTTATCTCAATTTATATTGTAAATCCTGCACTGGAAGTGATCATTATTCGGACTTTGTTACAGTGTTTTACATTGAGAAACCCATAATCTAACAAAGGAGTTTATGGGGTTTATTTTTACCCCAATTCACAGATTCTGGCTTTTGCATTCCTTTTCTAACCTTTAGTTTATTAAGGAAAAAAAGAATGTTTTCAAGATATTCCACTGGAAAATACAGAGCAGTTATCCAGTTTATTCCCTGGTCTTTTGTTCTATGCTTAACACATTGGTTTGCAGGTTTTAAGAGTATAGTAATACCAATGCAGTTTTCACTGCTCTGTCCATAAAGCCAGAGGAAAAGCTATCTTTGCTGAACATCTTTTCTGTACCAAGCAGTGTTTTTAATTAAAAAAAAAAAAAAAACACCTAAAAAAACTAAAAAATAAAAACTATGTTTCATTGCAATACATTGTAAGTGACTAATATATACTAGAATTCCATACCAGAAAGAAATTAGACACCATATGTAATTAATTCAATAGAATTTTCCAAAAGCAACTTCAGTTTTCCCATTGCTAAGTGGCATTTTCACAAACTGAGTTAGGCACCAGCTTGTTAAAATATTTGGCAGAAAATGGATTTAGGAAAAAGCTGTAAATTAAATTGTTGCTCTTAGCCTTTTGAGCTCATCTAAAAGTTGTGAAAGATTTATTTAATTTTTTGTATAAATGGGTATAGATAAATAAGATGTGAAATGATAGCATTTCCAACACACGGGAGACCCTCACTTCTCTACAGCTGTGTTTGGTTTAAAATTCAAGCTATTCTATCTGCAAGACCCAGCATCGCTCTATCTCTCACCTTCTATCTCTTGTTAATAGGAACAGATTTCATGGTCTGAAGTTTATATTTTTCTGTAGAAATACAAGCACAGGGAATTAAATGGCAAATAAAACTAGGGAGACTGTAGTAAGAAGTATCTTTTTGGTATGGATGAGATCTGACCCTAAAGAAGCAAATGCCAAAATTGCAGCTGGCTTCAGTGGTACCAGAATTTCAGCCTGGAAGTAGAATAATGAAAATTACAACTACCTATATCTCTCCGGAAAATCTCCTGAACTGTCTGTGTCATTTCCCCAAGATCCAGAGCTGACAATTCTGCTTGAAATTGTTAATAATTTTAATTTTAATTTTAATTTATTTTTTAAGCAAACAAGTACATGAAGGTGGGTGATTATTTATTTTACATGACAGGCTTGAGTGGCAAGTGTAGAGCTGCCTTTATGTACCCTCTATGAGTTAGTGGTATATCATTCTTAAATCATCACTAACTCTTCCAATGAACACTACACAGTGTGGCTTTTCTTTGTCTTGCTGCTCTGTTGCCCACCCTGTGCCAATGCTTACACTGACACCAAGACAAACAACTCGACTTAGCAAAGAGCTTCTCTGTATGTCTGCTCACTCTGTTACCTATTTTAAGTTAGGAATGATGTAGGCTTGGCTATATGTAATTGCTGTATAGTGCCTTGGAAAAATGACTCCATGGGCTCGGCTCATTTCCTAGTAGACATAGTTTATGTGTTAAAACCACCACCTTAAAAGCCAGTAATTTTTCCTCTAAACGAAATCAGCAATTTCATATAGAAAATCCAATTACTAAATTGACTAAGCAATTTTCATGTCATCTTTGCAGGTGGTCGTTCCGGGTCTTGCTTGAGGTACACTGGAAAGGCAGCTAGAACTGTTACTCTTCATGTGCCTTTAGATAAATCAAGATTAAATGTCCTTGTTTGCCAGTCTTGCACTTTATCCACTAAACATAAAGCTAAATGCTGTACAGGCAAGACTTATGCAGGTACTAGTAAATAAATTTTACATTTATTCGATTTGGCATGGGTTTTTGTTTGAATGTCTTCTTTCCCAAGGACAGCAGATTGAGATAACCTCACTCCAGAAAAAAGTGAATTAGAAATAATTTAGAGAAAGTAGGACAAAGTAATAAAATAAGTACAAAACTAAAGTCTGAACCTGAAACTTTGCCCACATTTAGAGCTATGTGGGAATAGTAAAAAATAGTACAAAAAATAGTAAAAAAAAAAAAAAAAATTAAAGGGATTTAAACTCTCATTCTGTGACAGCATTTCAAACATTACTGAAATATTTGTAATGAAGAGGGGTTTGTTTGTTTCTTTGCTTTTTAAGAAAATATTTTCACTAAAGCTGGCCAGAGATCTTAGATTAATATTAAAAAGAGGGGGGGTTATGTTGTAGAGGAATAAAAGCAACCTTTTGAAAGTTTCCCCGAAGAATTGTGGCAGAATGTCCATTCTGAAAGGCTGGGAATTTTACTTTTTTCTTTCTTCTTAATGTTAATTATTTTCATCAAAATTTGTACTTACATGTGAAACATTTCAGATTTTACAAAGAACACATTTTGACAGGCAAAAACCCCCCATGCAAATTGTTGAAAGAATTGTCACCAATTTTGCTTTGGAGTACACTGTAACAAACTACTATGATTCAGTGTTTCAGTGAAGAATGTATTCTAGTTAATATATTCCAAATGAACTATTTTATTCCATGAAAGCAGCATTTCCCAAAATGAAAAAGTTCCCATGGAAAATTTTCAAACATTTCCCGCTTCAGAGTTTGAAAAATGAAAGCATAGCCAAATGCCACATTCTTTTTCTCTTTTTTTTTTTTTTCCTATCATAGGAAAATCACATCTAGAGAATGGCAAAATGAAACAAAAAAAAATGTTTAACCAAATAAATATTTAATAAAAATGGTGACACAGTAATTGTGAATAGTTATTTTCTGTATTACCTGCGTGTATTTCTTGTAGGTGATGGAATATATGGAAAGGAAACTGGCTGTCTGAGAATGGTAGAAGATCAGGCTGTAATTTAATATCATCAGGGATGCTATGTAGCAGCAGTCCTTCTCAGAATGAGATGTAGCCAAAAAAACAGATTTGGCCTGGATTGCCCACTTAAATTAACTACAGGAAAAATGTTGGATTTTGCTGTTTTGGTCTCTTGATTAAGCCAGTAAAACTGTAACAGTGCACTAACACTGACTTGCTAATATTCCCTTAACTAAGGGACAGGCAACGAAGTACTTAATATCATTTTTTTTTGTTATTTTTCCATTAGTAAGAGTAACTAATTAAAAAAGAAAGAAACTTTGTGAGCTTCTACAAAACTAGCATTTAAAATACTTTTTTTTGTTTTTTGTTTTATGCCTCTGTTGATTTTATGCATACTGTTTTCTTGTGTTCTGAGGAGTTGGAGGCCTTTTTGTTGGTGGGTTTTTTTTTTTTCAATAGAGAGCTTTTGCACACCAGACTGCATTCTTTCCACCCTGCTGCAGCTCTAATTCATGTTCATTAAAAAAAAAAAAAGAAAGAAAGAAAGAAAGAGAGAAAGAGAGGTTAAAGAAATGGGACTTTTACTTCTTTGGAGAATTTAATACTTTCTGACATAATTACCTTGGTTCATAAAACATTTACTTAGAAAATGAAATCCAGGGCTTAATTTTCCTGGAAAAAGTTATAAATGAACATGTAATGCAGCAATTACACCAATTATGCAAGAGCTACAGAAACAATCACGCATAAAGGAACAAGCAATAACTAATAAATGCTTAGGAAATAGGAAGGTGAGGTACACCATGAATACCATTTTTCTACTTCAGGCAAAACCAAATGATATCTAATTTCTCTTTATACCTTATGTAACTCCCAAAGATGTCAACTGGATTTATTTGCTTATACTGGACATGGCAAACAGACTACTGTTTGTGTTTTATATACCTGGTTTTTTGAATACATTTCATGCGTATGTGAGTCTAAAATTCTAGAGCTTATTTACTCTTTAATGCTCCCTGTTAGCCATAGAAATGTTTGCTTTTATTTAAAAATAAGTCAGAGAGACAATGCTCACACCTACATATTGATTAGGATTAGGTGAATGTTTAGACAGTTTAATAAGTCATCTAATGGTAAGGGCCTATGTACAGCAGTTCTCATAAAATTTTGATCTTAAATGGGAAAAAATAATACACAATCAGTTCATGTTGTGGGTGATGGAAAATTTACAAATTCAACTCTCCCATTGAGACTGGCATTGCTGTGAACTGCACGGAAAATGATCTCTTTTGCTTTTGCATTTGACTCAGAATAAACTTAAGGTCTGGAACACAAGCTTCCTGATGAACCATTTCTGAAATTCAGAAGAGATGAGGTATGAGGTTCCAGACAGCAACTATAGCTCATTTCTTTGAGTTGGTTTCCTCAAGTAATGTCTAGACATATAAAAGGAGACAGCTATTGAAATGCTGAGCACTGCACTGATTAACTTTTAAATGACTTGCTGCCTAGCTTGAGATGGATAAACAGGCCACAATGAATGGAGAGAATAATGACCAAAACTGGAATCCATGGGAGCCAGATTGTTGAGCAGGGAGTTGCTTAAAAATACCTAGAAGCAAATGGTGAGGATCAGTGAATGACTAAAGTCCCTTTCAGGGAGTGACATCAGGATCCACAATTAAGTTATGCTTCAAGGATTTTAGCATCATTACATGTAAGAAGGCAGCAGTTGCCTAACGGAGCAGGATCCTCAGAGCTACAGGGGCTTCCTCTGAACACTTGTAGAGAAGGTGTTTTTACAGGTCAGTCTTCTTAAGTGAAGTATGAGGGTGGCTAAAGACAACAGAGTGCCTATGAGGGTAGGCAGGTCCTTTGACAATTATCCAGAGGCGTTTGGGTATCTGCAGGTTACCCGAGTTCCTTTGTGTAGACTCCTGGCTGTGGGAAAGGTGGAAATGTCTTTCTCCAGTTCAGTATTCACAGCTCCAGGTTTGATCCTGGACTTAACATGGCTGCATCAGACTTTGAGAAAATATCCCTGTCCTCGTCTTTACTTCATAGTGGTTGAAGCACAGGAGACTCGTGTCCTGTTTGTCACTGTCTCTGAGATGGCTTTAAATTCACAGCTCTCACACGTCCACTGGTCTGCAGAGACTCCAGCACATAGATGTTATGGTATTTGCTGGGCTTGAGAGAAGTGAGTATTACTGCTTGATTAACATTTAAGACTTTCATCTCATGTGGAGCAAGGACTGAAAACCGGACTTTATTCCTCTCTGATGAACTATTGCATCATTTCTACTCCATCACTGCCACAGTGAATATCTAAAACTGAACAAAATTAAGAGGAGGGACTGAGAAAATATCTTGCATGTAAGTGTGAGTGTATGTATGTGTGTGAGTACAATCACAGACGTGCACACACATTGCCATGGAAACTTATACACATATATGCACATACAGGTATCTGTGCCTGTAGAACTCCTATAAACAAATATTTTCTTCCATCTTATACTTCATGGAATTACATAGCTTTGGGGGGGAAGGGGAACCAATGAAAAACCAAATAACATTTTTTTTTCTTTTTTTGAATCAGCCTGGAAACTAGTCAGAATGGGATTTCCAGAAGTCCTCATTCTTGATCTTCTACATTTACAGCAGATGAGGCCAATATACCTACTGATCTCATTGGGACTAAAGTTTGCTTGACATAGCTTTTTGAAAAGTTTACTTTAACATTTCAAAGATAATGCAATTCTTCCTAGCCAAGAGGGCAGGGACTCTGCTGAAAAAGTCCAATGAGGCACTAAAGAGATTCTCCTAAATTTATTATCTCAAAAACTTTGGTCTTCCATCTCAGAATCACGAAGAAGGATCTTACTGCAAAGATTTACAGCCAAAATAATATCAATATTTCATAATGCTTAACTGACAAAATCATTATCTTGTCCTTGTTAGCAGATTAATTTTCACGTCAACCTTGTAGCATGACAAAAATCATTATCTACATTTGATTTGATTGAGAATGGTTATAGAACACATTTTCCAAAACGATCCCTTATTTRCATGCTTCAATTTTTGAGATATCAGATCCTGGTCTGTTTTAAAAAAGATGATTTTCCACAACTGTTAAAGTCTTGAGAAACTTCAGACTCTCCTGCTGGGTATCCAAAACTTTTTGAAAATGAAATTAATTAACATATTTGAGAAATTGATTTAACACGTCTTTCAAAATCATAGTTAAAGAACTAGCTGTAAAAAGATATTAGAATTCAATATGGTATGAATTTCAGGCCCAGCTGCTATAAACTGACCTTAACTTTTACGTCTTTTGTAATGCAAAACATGGCAGAAGGAAACAGATGAAATTATTGGAGGAAAAAAAAATCTTAGAATTTTCTCATTTAAAAGGAGAAGAGCTGGTGACACATCATAAGGCTGTGTAGGCTGATGTCATAGAGCAGGGTCTGCAATCTAAAAATTGTTGTTATGGCCGGGTTGTAGAACTGCACGTATCACATCTTATATACACTAATTGTGCCACTGAAGAGAAAAATGGTGATCACCATAGGCAAACAAAAAAAGAACAATAAAAAGTAATACTCCAGATACCTTTAGAACTCACATCCTAATTATTCCTGCGTTTTCTGAAGTTTGATAACATCAAGATTTATATTTCTGAGAAGACTTTGTATCAAAAGATGTGGCGTTCCTTTGCAGCAAAGATAATTGCTATCTCTTGTTTATCCTGTGTCTTCTCAGCCTCCAAATTTTGAGTAATAAGAAAGTAATTGTTATCATGTGACTCACTGGTGAAGCCAAAACATGTACTTCCTAAATTTATTTTGGCTGGAGGATCCAGCTGGGAGTGGTGATAGACACACAGTTCTCTTCATGTTGCTCTCACGTTGTCTTAGCCCTTTTATTAAACTCCCTGAGTACAGTACCTTAGCCTTTGCACAGAAGCCTGTGCAACTTACTTGCAAGCTTCTGCCTTTTTGGTTTTCCCTCACAATATCTCATGAGAAATTGTTTTTTTTTCCTACTCAACCTCAGATTTGTCACTTATGCTGGCAAGAATGGTGGCCATAAGACATTCTGGGGGTTTTTTGGACAATGAGAAAAGGGAATCATAAGAAAAAAGAGAAGGGAAAACTCAGTGATGACATTCCCATCTTTCTGCTCCTTCAAATGAATAAAATAAAACTATGAGAATGTGCATTAAAAGGAATATTAAATATGCACTCACACACATATGGGTTACTGTGAAATCAATAAGCTATTACTCTTACTGTAATTGTAGGCTATTCTTTAAAGGTAATGAATAATGTGTTAAAAAATGCCATCCCTGTGAGAGATGAGGCTTTCTGCTACTCCCAGAGTGAAAGCCACCCTGCCCAGTTGCAGAGTGTTTTCTCAGGACACGTCAGTGTGATACTATAATTAAATCAACACATGGCATGACTGGAAGGGCCATATAGAGAGATGAAGGTCTCAGCTGTGCTCCCTAACTGAGAAAAGGTAAGTGGGGGTGACAGCTGTAGCAGCAGTAGGTTTCACAAATCCCTTTAAGCAATTCGGGAGGGAAATAAGGGCTCTTTTATAAACAACTTGTTTCTGGTGTTTGGTTTGTTTTTTTTTTTTCTTTTTTTTTTTTTTTTTCAGAAAAGCTCTCTACAGTGTCTCACGAGCACCCCATGAAGAGACAGCTGCTGTCGCTGTTACGATTACTTTTTGTTGTTGTCATTGTTGCTGTTCTTCATTTGGTTCTTATTGAACAGAACTGACAGTTTGATTTCACTTGCCTTTTCAATGAAAAGCTTGTCCAATGTATCCCATAGAAGATACAGTTTAATGAATCTGAAGATCTGGAATTCCCCTGTCTTCACTGTCACAAGTATTTCATGTCTAAATTGTAGAAGTAGGCTTTAAATAAAGCAGAATAAACAAAGACAATGGCGTATGAATTTGGAGACTCATCTGATTCATTTTCACTCTGAGGAAGACTGTGGCCGTAGAGACCTGTTTTCTGTATGGAACAGGCAATCACATTAATAAAAACAAGCAAAAGGGAAATATCACGTTCTTACGGGAACCAATCACAAAATTTTCACTGATTTGAGTGGGAGCATGATCCTCCTTTGTTAGCCAAGGGTACTATTTGGGATACAGGCATAAACTGAAGTAAGAGAGTTTCAAACAGGGTAGAAAGAGAAACTATTTCCCCACGAGGACAGTGAGGCAGTGGAGCAGGTCACCCCGAGAGGCTGCGCTGTCTCTGTCCCTGGAGGGTTTCAAGGTCCAAGCCCTGAGCAGCCTGGTCTGACACCAGAGCTGGCCCTGCTTTGGGCAGGGGGTTGGACTAGAGACCTCCTGAGGTCCTTTCACAGCTTGAATGATTCTGTGATCATATTTCTCAATAGAAATATCACCAAAGCTTTTTCAGCAGACATAATTAGTAATGAGTTTACAGATATTCATAAGGACACAAGAATCGTCTCACTAGAACAGTTTCTCAGCATGAATTGCAAGTCTTAGTCTTTCTCCTTTTTCACCATTTTCAATAATTAACAGCTATGTTGGTTCTATTAGCTTGGAATCTAGTGGATTTTTTATAAATCACTAGTAGTCTACCGTAGGTCTTTAGACTGATGCCTGGCAAGGTACATGATGGAGAGAGCATTCTAGATGCTCTAATTCTGGGAAAATTTGTCAGTCAACAGAAATTGCATGAAACAGAAATTGTCAGAACAGAGAATGGTATTGACATTACCCAGATTAACTTGGTAAGATAGAGTCAGTCTGAAAACAGACTTTGAGATACAGGTACAAAGTAGCTGAGAAGAAAAGTATTATAATAAAGCATTAAAGACATTTTACTGGCTAATATTTATTTATTATTTATACTACAGAAACACTCACAAGCTACAGTTGGTCCCTCATACTTACTCACCTGTTCATACTCACAGTTATTTTTTTATTTGCTTTTATCGTATTTAGGATGACACATGCAGTATGCTCTGGGGATGCGTTGCACAGACCAGTGATACTAACTCCTAGCAGAGTCTGTAAATGGCTCTGCCTGTCAACAGTTCTTCATTCCCTCTTAGGAATTACTAGGTCTACTTTCTGTTGTGGCTCTCTCATCTACTACCTGTTGAAGGAGATCTTTACCTTCCCATCTGTAGCAGCCACTGCAATCTTCTCTGTGCTCCTCAGGCATGAAGTTTTGCTGTTGCTTGTAAAATGCCTTAGGACATCTTCATCCCGGCTGAACCTTTCACCAAAAATTCCACATGGCATTGTTTAGTTCTTACTGAAGCCTTTTTACCACGGCCTATGCACCATGATACTGGCTTACATTTATCATGAGGAGCATTAGGAGCATTGCTTTTCCTGAGCACTGAGGTGGAAAATAAAATAATTTTCATATTCATCTTATTGCTTCACTATCTTGGGATACCTATACGGTGGTTTCAGGCAGAGAGAGAAGTAAGGGCAGAAAAAGAGGAAAGCCCAATTTACAATTGTATCATTCGGAAAATCAGTATTTTGTGAGACAAATTTTAATCAAAAAATTACTTCATTATTTCGAGATCAATGAGAAGGCCTGTAATAAGATCAGACACGGGTTCAGCTCATGACAGAAACGGCATACTAGCTTTTGTCCAAGAGATAATTCAGTAACTGATGCACCGCAGAAGCCATAAGTAATAAATATGTGGCTTCATACCACGCAAGTTAGAAACAGACAACTCATTCCAGATCTGCATCTTCTAGCCAATTTAATTAGAGTCAGCTGCTCTTGGCTTTTCTTTTGGTCTCAGTTGGAGTCAGATACCCATATCTCCTCATAAACCATAACTCATTAAAATCCTTTTTATCCTTAATATAGGCTCCACTTTGGTGGTGTTTGGGGTTTTTTGTTGTTTTTTTTTTAGGGGGGGTGTTGCTTTTTTTGTTTGTTTGTTTGGGTTTGGGTTTGGGTTTTTTTTCCCCCTGAGGTTAACAACAATCCAACAGCTTTCATCCTTTGGAAAACAGCATAAATATCCACTATCTGTCCTTGTCACACCAGTCTAGTATATCTTGTGCTCCAACATTTTTCAACAGTCAGTTTCTTTAATAAACACAGTTTGTATAGATCTATATCTGTGACTCTTGTCACTGATGAACTGGTCATCATTTCTCTTGCTGGAGGGATGGAGCTCTATGTGTCAAACCTGTTACTCAGTTTGGCTCCAAATAAAACTCAGCTATTGGGTCGTTAGTACCATAGAAAAAAAAACAAAACAAAACAAAACAAAAATAAGTCAAAACAATAGCAATGTTAACTCACCTAAACAATAAAAATAGTTGTGCTGAGAAAATCCAAAACAGCACAAACAAGCCTTGAGTCAATATGGCCACTGGGTGTCATTGTTTACTMCACCATTTAACATTCATCTCTGTAAACATGAAATGCGGCTGGATGTAGTCATGTTCGATCATTGTCTGAAATTGGTGATCTATTCATTAATTAGCTAAGAGTAAAGACATTTTTGCTTTCAAAATAATAATTATGGATATATGAAAATGTCTTTTATCTTATTTTATCTAGTCCAATGTTTCTTACACTTTGGAATTTTGTTTTTATACATATGTCCACTACATATTAAAAAAAAAAAAAAAACAAAACAGCAAACAGCTCTTTTTATAAATACATTTAAGTTATTGTGGAAAAGAATGACACTAGATAAATGATACTGTAA
>JAYKAV010002855.1:2689263-2712717 GCA_035582835.1 Phoebastria nigripes | reverse complement strand
CTTGTTACTTGGGAGAAGAGACTGACACCCACCTCGCTACAACCTCCTTTCAGGTAGTTGTAGAGAGTGATAAGGTCTCCCCTCAGCCTCCTTTTCTCCAGGCTAAACAACCCCAGTTCCCTCAGCCGTTCCTCATAAGACTTGTGCTCTAGACCCTTCACCAGCTTCGTTGCTCTTCTYTGGACATGGTCCAGCACCTCAATGTCTTCCTTGTAGTAAGGGGCCCAAAACTGAACACAGTGTTTGAGGTGTGGCCTCACCAGTGCCAAGTACAGGGGGATGATCACTTCCCTACTCCTGCTGGCCACACTATTTCTGATACAAGCCAGGATGCTATTGGCCTTCTTGGCCACCTGGGCACACTGCCAGCTCATATTCAGCCGGCTGTCAACCAGCACCCCCAGCTCCTTTTCCGCCAGGCAGCTTTCCAGCCACTCTTCCCCAAGCCCGTAGCATTGCATGGGGTTGTTGTGACCCRAGTGCAGGACCCRGCACTTGGCCTTGTTGAACCTCATACAGTTGGCCTCGGCCCATCGATCCAGCCTGTCCAGATCCCTCTGCAGAGCCTTCCTACCCTCAAGCAGATCAACACTCTTGCCCAACTCGGTGTCGTCTGCAAACTTACTGAGGGTGCACTCAATCCCCTCATCCAGATCATTGATAAAGATATTAAACAGAACTGGCCCCAGTACTGAGCCCTGGGGAACACCACTTGTGACCAGTCGCCAACTGGATTTAACTCCGTTCACCACAACTCTCTGGGCCCGGCCATCCAGCCAGTATTTTACCCAGCGAAGAGTACACCTGTCCAAGCCATGAGCAGACAGTTTCTCCAGGAGAATGCTGTGGGAAATGGTGTCAAAGGCTTTACTAAAGTCCAGGTAAACAACATCCACAGCCTTTCCCTCACCCACTAAGCGGGTCACCTTGTCACAGAAGGAGATCAGGTTAGTCAGGCAGGACCTGCCTTTCATAAACCCATGCTGACTGGGCCTGATCACCCGTTTGTCCTGTACGTGCCATGTGATGGCACTCAAGATGATCTGCTCCATAAAGTCCTGGGGAACATCATGTCAATTAAATTGGCTCCTTTCCACTGCGTTCAACAGCTTTAATAGCAGATTGTTAGGTAGACCAGCTCATAAATGGATAATTCAGTCTCCAGAGCCATTCAGTCTCTGTTCAGACAGCCAGCCTGAGTGCCAATAGTGTAGCAGATCAAGTGTGAGTAGTTTGGAGTACCTAGATTCTTCTGCCTGCTGAATGATATATTTGTAGTATGAATTGTGTGCTGTTCTACATTAAATAGTCAACAGTTGCCAACATTCAGTGCTTCATGGCATCTGATATGCACCTTATACTTGCACAAATAAATAACTTCAGCACTTCAGGTCATTTGCTCACTTTAAGTGGCGACTGTTGATTTTTTGAATGGCTGTGAGAATATTTCATAGTTGTTTCATGTTGTTGTCAAGAGATAATTTCTCACAAAACAAGGGAAAGTCAAAGGCTTGAAATAGTTTTGGGTAAAGAGAGCAAAGGAAAAACTGAGAACAGAAAGAAAAGTATAAATTAAATAGAATGGGTAATGAGAATATTAATCCTATCTTTACTTGTTAAACTGATCAGCACCAAAGTATTTTCTAATAATAGACAAATGCCACTCCTTTACTATACCTAAGGAAAAAGGGATCTGATAGACTGAGTTGTCTTAAGAAATAAAGAAAGGACAAAGTACAGCCCTCTTCTGACTGCCAGTTTCATGCTCCACCTCCAGGGCTGTGGTGTCTCTGAAGGCCAATGGCAAGTTGGCTCAGATGATGCAAACACTGTGAAAGCCTCGGTAGCCAGTGAGAGAGATTAATGAATCCGAGAGAACATGAAAGGAAAGATCAAGCCAAGAAGAAATACAAGCCTAGAAATCCAGCCCAAGGTATTAATTTAGCCAAGGATGTGTGTCTGAGAGAGTATTTTTATCTACTCATTTTCCCGTTAAAGTATAGGTAATCTGTATACACAGAAAAACACATTTTTAATTCATTTTTAATTATTTCCTTTGCAGAGGTTTCCTTTTAATTTGAAGACACTCCCACCATAAAACATTTCCATTTTTTTCTTTCTCATTGGAGGTGAGAGGGTTTTTTTAACCAAACACGTGGTTTATCTTTCTTTTTCTTTTTAATTTTTAAATTTGTTTGCATGTCTACTAAAATGTGAAGGTTGGGAAGAGGTGTGGATATATTATTTCAGTTCTTTTAAAGATATAATACATTGGAACATTTATGGTATCCCTCACTTTAGCTGGTTCTTGATACCGTTCTTGAATCTTTGAGCATACTTCTGGAGGCAGTCCTTTTCAAACTTAGGAACCTTTCATGTTACTATCGTTTTATTTTCAGCAGACATTAGGAGCCCTTCCATGTTTCTCTGAATCTGTTTTTCTCACAGTTTTACACTCATATAGTTGGGAATAAGGCACAAGGTAAAACCAGAATAGATCTTAAATAAAGAATAAAGACTTTAACTCCTTCATTGTATTGAACCAGTCTCCAGATTAGAAATGGGAGGACTGAAAAATATTTGTGGGATTATGAACCTCCTGTCATTTTTAGAACAAAGTTCTAGATATTTCTGGGACAAGCTTAAAAAGCAGCTCTCACCACCTCAGCTCCATGTGGATCTCCTTTCTGCTGCACAGAAGATGGTTCAGAGACACTCTTAGCTCTCTCCTCCCCACCTTCTGTAGCCCCGTCATTTACTCTTAAACTATGAACTAGAAGACAGCAAATTCCTGTCAGGAGAAGAACAGAACTGATGCAAGTTTGAGATGGTGAATGAACATGTACTTTGTATGTACTTTGTGTATGTACTTTGGTGAGCCAATCTAGAATTCAACACAGAACTCTCACGTTTAATAAAAGTATCATATGAGCAGCTAAAAGGAAGTCAGTACTACGAATTATCTCATCTGAAAGGTGACTTGAATAATTGTATTTTTTTTAAAGGAAGACATTTGGAAAGTCAAAACCAGACATTCACAAGCATACATATCTCAGAAAAATAAAAAGAAAAATCAGACAAATAGCTGTTGCTAGAGTAATACTGAAGACTAAGTTCATGGAATAAGAATAAATAATGGTCACTATTTTCCAGATGATATTAAAATAAAAGAAAAATATGATTTAGTATAAATATTGTACTCTTCAGTCGGAAAGATTATCTCAGAGATAAGGGCAATATTTGATCTGTCTTCATCAGCTAGACATGTTCAGTCATCTCTGAATTATTGTTTTATCAAATGAAAAGTCACCAACTGCTTTCAACAGCATCTGACCAGGAAACACTAGGCTGACGGTGCTGCACTTCACCTGCAGCTGGGCTTCCAAAGAGTTGTTTATTGTCAGTATGGACTAAGGATCTATACAAACATCTCTGTCAAATCCTCAGTGGAATTTTCATTTTACTCCCAGTCATTTAAACAACTGATGGTGGGCAAATAACAACTGCCATTAGTGTTCTGTGTCATCTATGCACTACCTAAAGAATAAAGGTACAATATACTCTGCATCCTTTGAACACAAGCAAAAGCTTTTGTAGAGTGTTGCACCATTTTGTCTTCATACTCTGCTGCTGTACCATGAATATGGCACATGCAAATAGTTAAATGCTGTTTTCTTTAATTTTTCACTCATCAGTTCTTTTAAAAGTACACAGGAGACTTGTAGTCTGGCAGCTCTGCAAACGAGGAATAGATTTTTTTCCATGCCAGCTCAAAGTGTTTGTCATGGATAATGGTTGAAATACCAAGCTCTTGGAAAGGCTTGTTTTTTATAAATGCACCCTTTTAAACTGAGCTCCAGCTCAGCATGTCTGAGAGTATGTGTGTATCTGAGCATGTGTGCACTTCTTAATGAAAAGATAATTTCAAAAGTCTGGCTAACTATTCTTTTGGTTCATATATGTGTATGTATAAAGATGTTCACGCATATATATATGCATACATGCTTATATTTATTCCCATTAGAGATCTTCATGAGTTTTATTATCCCACCAAAATGCTGTTAGCATGTAGTTTCCTCACAAAGATGTAAAATTAAACCCCTTAAAAGAATATGAGCAATTTTCTCTTTCCCTTCCTCTGTCCTTCCCTTCCTCACTTGTAATACACTTCTATTGKTTTTTTATGCTGTCTCTGCACTATTATCTTCAATGGTAGCAAGATTAGGTATTATACATTTGCTAGCATGGTAAGTTATGATTTTTAAACTAGTATGGCTGTTGTAGCCATAACCCTTCTTTCCCTGTAAAAGGGCAGCTCTGAGAAATCCCAAGTAAAATTGATTAAATCCTGTCTTACCCTTTAAAACAGAAATCCAGGACTTTAAAAAATAAGGATTTTGGGCAAGGTCATCCTAGTCTTCTTCTTTGCCTTTCTTTCCTGCAACAAGTTGAGGTTGCAATAATCGCATTGCTGCTTGCTTCATAGAGTGCAAAATACATGCAATGAATAGCAGAACTGTGGAAATATAAGAATAACTTATAATGAAAATTTATGGTGAGGAAAGCTGATTGCACCACTTGTAAAAAAGTGATCCAGAGAAACCTAACTACTATAAATGGTTCTCCCAGTCTACTCTTGAAAAATATGTTTTGTGAATATTTTGGTTCTTTGAGTTTCTTTAAAGTCAAATAGATACTCTCAAGCACTGAGCAAACATAGGATCTAACAGACCTTCAAAGAAATACTCAGTGTGCTATGAAATTAATTTCCCATTAAAAAATAAAGTAAAGGAAAGTAAAAATATCACAAAGTTACAGACTGGTGGTCTAACTTATCTGTAAACCCTTAAGCTTAATGGAAATGGTAGATCTTAACTTGAAAAAAATTTGCACTGATGACCACCAAAATCCTTGCATAAGCTTCTCTAAAAACCCAACATATTTCRGGTTTATGAACTTATCTGAGATCATTAAATGTTCATATAATGGATTTCCTGATTATATGTTGGTTTCCTCCTATGTTCCATAATGTTCTTATAAAATAAATCAGTAAAAGCCAGCATTTATCTTTTGCATCATCTGCTCAAAACAGACACAAATGAAAAGCAAATTCTATTGACTTCCTTAGCTGTTTTTTAAACAGAAAAAGTGCTTAGAGGTAGAACAACACCATCATTTGGTGTGTATTAAAGGGTAACTAGATTGCAACATGCTGCTTGATCCCCATATAGAATACAATGGTAACTTATGCCCTTAACTATATTCTATTTTACCTAAATGCATGTGTTGTATGACTGTCTGTATAGTGACAAACTAACAATGTGATGCTGCTTCAACCAAAGACTTCAAAATGCAGAGCTTTATTTGATGGGGTAGTAGTTGAAGATTATAAAGGATAAAAGGATGATCTTTCATATCAAGCTTTTATGGCATCAAATCACATGGATTTAATCTATATTTTTACTTGGATAGGACCTACAGTGGAAGAAAAAATTAAGCTAAAATAAAAAAAAAGATTGTCCTGTTTCATGTGACAGGAAAAGGAATGCATCACTTTTGTTAACAAGCACTTGACTCACTGGATAGCTAAATTTTAAAAAGGTCTGTATAATTTTATGACTATGAATAACATTTGCAATAACAGAAGCTATGAGAATCTAGTCTAATGCTTTGTTATATACAATGGTCACTTCCTGGGGTCAGGGAAGAAATCTTTCCCTATGCAAAGTAACATACTTGCAATAACTTGTGTAAAAGCTTGTCTTTTATATCACTGGGAACATTACATCCTTCTGAAACAGTAGGTGTGAGGCATTGCCATCAGTGAGTAATGACTCAGACATGATGTTATAAGACAGATTGGACATGATGGAACAGTGAACTGCATATTACAATTTTTTATTTCTTTTGGTTTTGGTGGGGGTTTTTTTGTCTGCTTTAATTTAATGTTATTTTACAACATTTCAAATATGCTCATTTTTCTCCTTAGCTATAGAGCATTAATTTTCCACTCTTCTAACATCACTCCCATGGCCACTTTAAATCCTGGGGTGAATGGGAATGAAAGGAGTCTACCAGTGGCAGGATAAAGGGGTGGTAGGTGGTGGTAAGACAAAGGGCCTCCTGCCTTCGGCATGTGACTCATGTTCTCGTGGAGATCTACTCAGTGACAAGTGACCTGGGACAAAAAATGAAAATGAGTCCTTTCAGTACCCTAACATTTCACATGGCAGAACTTGGAGAAAGTGTGGAAGTGGAAACCTGAAGCAGAGCTGTGAAGCTCAACTCTGAATCTTGACACCCTTGCTTCTTCATTCAGAAAATGACATTTGTATTAGAACATGGTATATTGTTTAAAAGCAATTCTACTGTCAGAGAGGACTTTTATTTTAAAACTGTCTCTTTTAACCATTCCATGAAGAAGACCTTTTTTATTGAGCCCTGAGCTGGAAAAGCATGTCATATACAGCTTGGCCTAGTGTCCTGGTTTCAGCTGGGATAGAGTTAATTTTCTTCCTAGTAGCTGGTATAGTGCTGTGTTTTGGATTTAGGATGAGAATGATGTTGATAACACACTGATGTTTTAGTTACTGCTGAGCAGTGCTTACACAGAGTTAAGACCTTTTCTGCTCCTCACACCACCCCACCAGTGAGTAGGCTGGGGGTGCACAAGGAGTTGGGAGGGGACACAGCCGGGACAGCTGACCCCAACTGACCAAAGGGATATTCCACACCATATGACATCATGCTCATCATATAAAGCTGGGGAAGAAGAAGGAAGGGGGGGACGTTCGGAGTGATGGCATTTGTCTTCCCAAGTAACGGTTACGCGTGATGGAGCCCTGCTTTCCTGGAGATGGCTGAACACCTGCCTGCCGACGGGACGTAGTGAATGAATTCCTTGTTTTGCTTTGCTTGCGTGCGTGGCTTTTGCTTTACCTGTTAAACTATCTTTATCTCAACCCACGAGTTTTCTCACTTTTACTCTTCTGATTCTTTCCCCCACCCCACCACAGGGGGAGCGAGCAAGCAGCTGGGTGGTGCTTAGTTGCCGGCTGGGGTTAAACCACAACACCTAGATACAGTCACTATAAGAAATCATTCATCATAAAAGGCTAAAACTAATGTCTCTCAAATTAAATATGTGAACAATACTATGACTCTTAGCAGATTTCTGGTATTGTGTCAACACCCTATTTATTTTTCTGATCCTGGACTGGCTCTGCTCAAAAGAAAAGCAGTTAGTTACTCAGGGTTGTAGTGTCCTGTGGGTGTGATTTTTAGGTGTCCTTAGTTTACGCCGCAGCCCTGAAAATCCAGGGCAGGTAACTGCCCCTGGGAAACACTGCTTATACCTCTTCTATTCTCTTGCTAGGAAAAGCCATGACAGCCAGGCTCTCCCAAGCATTGTCTCAGGCCTTATCCTTCATCCTTGGTGCAGACAAATTCAGAGTTGCAAGTGTTAACAAGCTTTGAGTTAGTTTTTCTTCCATGTTGCTTACATGTATGCTAAAGAAAAATTATTTGCACAGACGTCATGAATACATAGTGTACAGACTGCAGTGTCAGGGAGATTCCTGTCTGTCCATGAAGAGAGCTTCAGAAAAAATCTGTCCTGTTGATGAAAGGAGCCTGGACAATGGACTCTCTGTATCCCACCTTTACACCTAGGACTCAGGAGGGCAGGAGCCAGCCATCTAACCATCATCACTAAGAAATATTTCTCATCACCTAGAGTATCTGAGACACTGCCAAGGGGCTGATAGAAGGGACACGAGGTGAAGAGGTGACCTATGCAGTTCTGAAGTAGCAGCTGGAGACTAGGGGAGATATGCTATATCTCACCAAATAGCTCTATCTGTCTATGTTAAAGCAACTGACTCTCAACCACAAATAAGGTACCTATTGATTTCTCTTGTAGGGTGTCACTGTCACTTGCAGCATGTCTAAATAGAACTTAAGACGTCTGAGACAAATACTTTAACATACAGATGTTTTCAGGAAGCTTCATCCCGATAATATAACCATGTTTTAGTACTTCATCTCACAGGAAGCAGTTTGCCTCACATTAAGGCGATCATCCAGACAGTTTAAAAGAAGGCATTCCTTCTCATATTTTCCTTGTTGCCAGGATAATAGGCAAAAAAGAGACTGCTCTCCTTGGTTCACATCAATCTTTGGCTGTGCCTTCATCTTTTCATAGATGGAGTGTAATTCAAAGCAACTCCTACTGTGTTCTAACAGTGTCAAGGCCACTGTAAACTGAGCAGCAGTATGCAACAGAATTAATGGAGTAAAATAAGAGCTTTAAACAATTTTATGAAGTATGAATTAAACCCAACTTATGTGTACTTTTCACACCAAATGTAGTGTGATTGCTTGCTGCTATTAATATAAAAAAATTGTGCTAGTCATTTACAATTGTAAAAATATTATGTCCTTTACTATTTAATTCTGAAAGGAAACTCAATGAACAAATATGTTGCACTAAAGCAGAGGGAAGGAGGAAAAGCAACAAGCCCAGAGCTGAACTGGAAACATCTGTTCCGATGCATCTCTTCAACATCACTGATTCCTACAGCACTCTCACTTCATGCTCTTGTACTTCAAAAGTGTAGCTGCTTATCTTTCAACTTATCTTTAGTTTAGAAGGTGCTCAAGCACTTCAGAGAATTGTAAAATTGCATGCTTCTCTTCTCTCTGTTTTCTCCAATGCCAAGGATGAAAGCAGTCTTCTTCCTAAAGTCAGCTGAAGAGATTCATATTTGCTTCAGTTCCATACCTAACAGTTGACAAACTGTCGTATTAGTAATAAATAATAAATCCTTTAGTTAGAGTAAACTCTAAGACCATGGTCTGGTCTTACATACTTAACTGTAAAACAATTCCTGTGATATCAGAGAGACTGCTGATATGAATAAATACTAAAATGGAATGAGTATCAGAATTGTTTCCAAAGAATTAAGAAATTACTCTTATGGAGGACATTAGGTTTTATTTACATAAAGTGAAGTTTATATCTGCATATAAATGCAATTAATTAGTTATAGTTACATATGTATGTGATATGCGATGTATATACATACAAGATACAGTATTTTTTGTTTTCTGCCTTGTCTGTAAGAAGTTACACATACACCTTTTTCATATCTAATTGACTAATTATTCTATACCTCTGAAATGGGTAGATTTCTATGTAATATTAGATTCTATTAGCTTATTATTACTTTTTTGTTTTCCTCTTCCTCCCTCTGGATATCTAGATAGAATAACTTCCATATTTCTTTTAATTCAGCATCTAGCAGCTTTACTGTGCTAATTAACTTGAGCCTTCCCTGCCACAGTTTGTATTTGGATGTAAGTATCACAAAAAAATTAGGAACTGAGATTTCAGATACTTAAATGTCACGATGAGATTCATAGTTAAATAACTTAGAGGAGGTGAGAGGATTTTAGTTTGAAGTTTTTTTTATCAGCTTTTGTGTTAYGAAATTGTTATGTTCAGAGAGAAGGGAAAGGACTACAATCAGTTACTTGCAAATCATGCCCCCCCAGCCCAATCATATCATCCCAAGCTCTTACTTCTTCAACCTTTATATTTTTTAGCGCTATAGGGGCAGCAGAGAGGGTTGTCTAAGTCAAAAAGGAGAAGAGAAAAAGACTTGGAGGAAGGCACTCAATCCTATGAAAGAGACTAGAGAGAATAAGATCAGAGAAAAAGAGATCTCATTAACTGATCTATAAATGATTCTTAATTTTAACATTGTGCTATATAATAAATACGTATCTGTAAAGTGTATTGTTATTTTTAACAGATTTTAGTACAGCAAATTCCAAAATTATTTGTTGCTGGCATCATATTTTCACTGGGTAATTGATCAAAAAACAAGAGTTTCAGATTTAAGAAACAAGCGCGTTTTTATTAAGGACAGTGTTTGGTAAAGTGGAAAATGTGACGGTATCTGCATTATATGCCCAATAGATGGCCATAAATCGGAAAACAAAGAGGTTAAAGAAGAGTATTTCTGAAAGCCTCAGGACAGAACTCAAGGCCTGTATATCAATAATGCATAGCACTACATCTTACAAAGTCTGGCATGCTGGCCAAAATTTGTTTTGTTTTCATTTAACAAGTGTCAATGACAGCAAATGTTATATGACCTAGTTTGTTAAATCAAAATCATACTCAATTATAAAATTAATTTAAAAGAAACTGATATTGTCCACCTTCTGTTAGATGCAATTATTTTTTTCTAAAAAACTCAAGGAAGTTATTTTCTGCTGGTACTAACTGAATCATCTCAGCCCCTTATGAATAAAAAAAGAAGAAAATGAAATATTTCTGCTTCCTGCAACCTCTGTCCCCCTTTTAATTCCTAACAGTCTCTATTTGATATAAAGTCAGATGTTCAGGTAAACACAAAGTAATCTGAGTCTCATGATATAGCCCAGTAGCCAAAGTATAGTTCTGTCACCAGGAGATGGATAGCTAGGAAAAGGAGGAAGAAAATCTGGTTCCTTAATGAAGTAGTTCACCCTTCAGCACTTTAAACCACCCTACATACGCCCCAACACTGCTCTTGAGCTGCCCACCACATTTTTTAAAAATGCGCCAAAGTTATGGGTAGCAACATTTGGCAGGGTGTTCAAACACTGGAACAGGCTGCCCAGGGAGGTTGTGGAGTCTCCGTTCGTGGAGATATTCAAAACCTGACCAGACACAGCCCTGAAGCTGGACCTGCTTTGAGCAGAGAGCTTGGCCTGCATGACATGCAGAGATGCCTTCCAGCCTCAACTGTTCTGTGATTCTGTGATTTTCTAGTTGTGTCAGAGCTTACAAGAGGTACTAATCTTGTATAATTTTACAAAGTTTCTTTCCCAATGAATTCAGGGTTTTTCTTCCTTCTGAACTCATGCCCTGTCACCCAGTTTGAATAGGTGGAAACAAAGCTGAAGAATGCAACCAGAAATCAGTATTGAAACAATGGCCA
Source organism: Phoebastria nigripes (assembly GCA_035582835.1). NCBI lineage: Eukaryota > Metazoa > Chordata > Aves > Procellariiformes > Diomedeidae > Phoebastria > Phoebastria nigripes. The sequence goes on along the minus strand of JAYKAV010002855.1, from coordinate 2,701,726 downwards.
TGCCTGATGGATGTAACTATGTGTTATCCTTTTCCTCAGATATCTGGACTTAGAAAACAAAAACCAACCAACCAACCAACCAAMCAAACAAATTTACATCCTGAAAAACATGATTCCCTAGAAATAGATCCCAAGACATTGCCAACCAATAAAAGAATATTTCTTTCTGCAAATATTTTCTTTCTGGTAAAACACAGAAGAAGTGAGACTGAGTTTCTCAAGATGGACACTGAGGCACTGGAAAGGATCCAGTGGAGGCTTACCATGGTGGTGAGGAGCATGGGAGACACAACCTAATAGGAATCTTTGGGGGAGCTGGACTTGTTTAGACTTGTAAAGTGTAGGGGGGGGTGTGCTTGAGCTGGGGAGGGTTATGAAGACAATAAAAACAACTCATTTCATTTATGGTAAACAGTAAAAGGAAGTGTAATGGCCGCATATGTCACTCAGGAAGTTCAGATTAGGAAAAAAATTGTTCACTAGGAGAGTAGTGCAACACTCGATCAGGTTTCCTAGAGCAGATGTGGACTCTCCATATTGGAGATTTTCAAGACTCAGCTTGACATACCCGTCGATGGCTTGATCTAGTCTTGATGATAACCCTACACTTTTTCAGATGTGGTTTTGTATGTGTAACTTGTCTGCATAATTGTAAATTCCATTGAATCAAAATTATATATTATGAGAGAAAACCATATGCAATCATATGTTGCAGTACTGGGTCATTGTTAAAAGTATATGACAGCGTACTGATTCATGTGACTATTAAAAAGCTGTAGTCAACACAATATCATGCTATAAAGCAATCTCACAATCAAAGTGCCAACAGATAATTAAAGCAGTTCTGATACCTGGAATACAAACCGTACATAGAGAGTCCATAATTTAAAAATATTTCATGTTTTAATGCATGAGTTATGTATAGAACTAGACTGCTGATATTTACATGTTCTTAATAAAGGTTTTTGGTTTTGGTTTTTGTTATTCATAAGTGGTATAAGTAGAAACTATTCCTGTCAATTGATATATACTAAATAATGAAAAAGTGTCATAGAAAGAAAATATTACTTCCAAATGGTCATCAGAGTGGATTAGGTGATTTAGGATTACCAGAATAAGTAAAAATTATTCTAAATTTTTTCTCCATCATCACTTGTAATGTATTTGATAATTTATCTAACATAGGAAAAGAAATATGTATCAATATTTTTTTAAAGTCACTAGTAGCTGCACTGATTTATTTCATTCGATCTATCAGACTTCTGATGTTACAAGCAGTATCAATCATACTGCAGACATGGTATGACACTTAAGCTGTATAGATGTATAGAAAGAAAGAAAATAGTTTTTGGAAAGTCCCTCAATCATTTCTCATTCAACCAGCCAGACTGATTCCATTTTGATTATTGGACTACTGAAACCGGGATCTTTTTGTTAGAAAGTGCTTTTGCAGGCATTCAATCTCAAAGGAAGTATCACTCTCCAATCTAATAAACCTGTAGAACTTGCTAAAGTAGGAGGCTCCCGCAAGTGGCTGGAGCCTTATATCCTTCACAGCGTTCCTTGAATGCACCAACCAATTCGTTGGCATTTCCCTTTGATCGTACCCTGTAGTCTATTAACAAGGAATCAAACTAACGAGTGAAATCCTCAGTGCATTGAAAGGCAATTGCAAAGCTCTCATGGAGTTCAATGGTGACCAAGGTTTCACCCAATTTCAAGAGAGGCATTTAACCCTCTCTGATTGCTTAGAAATCCCTCTTAACAATACCTTGTTCACTTATTTGGAATTAGCTTAGTTTTTGCTGTTCCTTTAACTTGTGTTAAGTGTTGTACTTCTTTGGAGAGGTCCTTTGAACTATTTTTCAAGATTGAAAGGTTTGCCCAGATGGTATCTTAAGAGCAGAGGAAATCACTTTATAATTATACTTGTCTGAAAATAGCGTTCTGGCAGGATTCTTGCTCATCCACCCACTTCCGATAACAGTCTGGAGGGTAGCTTTTTGAGGTGGTGTTTATCTTTACACTTTGATGGTTTTTTTCTTGTGTTATTTGAGGCATTATCAGAGTTTCATTTTCTCTGATTAGCAATTTCTTCCTCTGGAGGATGTCTTCTTCTCAATCAATCAGACATTGCCTGGTAGATTCCAAAGAAAACGATTAAAATCCTGGCTGGTATTTGACCAAATGTGCTGTTGCTTTTTCCTGAGGACTAGAACCATAGGGGAGTTCCATGATCACATCTTACATGAGGAAGCACAAAACCAGGGAATGTAAAAGCCTGCCAAACGATATCTACAACAAAGYAGACTTACAAATTTAACCATTCCCCTATCTTCTTGTGCTGATTGCCTCGGGTCATTTCTGACTTTTAAAGTATTGATGTACATTCTGCTCTACTTCTTTTCTATKATACAGCTATTCAGATCTGCATTCTCTAATTTGTGCAGGAAGCTGGGATCAAAAGCTCTTTTTGACCACAAGTGCCAATGTTTAACTTTTAAAGGGGGTGGAAATCATTCAGAGCTGTAATGCACATAGTTTTTATATTAGTAATTTTCTTTACATCTCAGCATATTTTTATTTATGGAACAAACAAACTTTTTTTTAAGGTCAGAGACTAGATCCTTTAATCTTAATATGTTCCTAAGGGCTTTTGTATGTTTCATGAAATAGATATTCTTTATGAGATCTAACAGGATGTATTAAGAAATGTAAGAAGACAGGTGTTCGTTAGCCTAGAAAAATAAAATAAATCACTTTGAGCCAGCTTAAAAGATGATTCCTTTGTAGCTAAATGAAAAGATACAGGTGCCTTTGGGAGAGACTATTTAACATGAAACCARGAAAATTGGTCAATTTTTGCAAACATTTATAAGTTTTTAAATCGTTGTCAAAAGCTCCTTATTTTAAACAGACAACCTCCATTAAATGTGAGATTCTGTGTGTCTGGGAGTAATTCATATACCAAACTGAGAATCATGCATATGGACCTGGGKTTTTTTTTTGTTGCTTTTGTAATCAGTCTATCTMTAMTTTTCAAATAAAGCCCMAATTTCAGGACATTTAATACATTCACAAATGGGTTTTATTTTTTTTTCTAAAATTGATTATTTAGTACACACATTATTTTATTAAATAAGTAAATATAGCTGGTACCTTTGGAGAATAACAAGATTCATGGAACAGAAATGAAGAAGCAGTTGTGTGATTTTGCCATATAAGAGTAAGTATTACAAGGAAATGAACATGAATGTACATTTTTCAGCAATTTCAAAATATTTCTCTTGGTATTGTCAGGCTTTAAGTGCCTAAACCTTGGAGAAAACATGACATTTTTTAGGAATATCTTAATTTTAATTACTAAAAAATCAAGCACAATATTAGTGGTCATTGTGAAACAGGACGCTCAGTGCTATTAGAAGTACAACAGCTACATAGCTTAACTCTTGGGAGCAGCCTTAGTCTTTAGATCCAGACCTTTTAAGACACTTAGATTTCAAACAACCCTTGAAACCAGCTGATTTTACACACCTAAATAACTATCAGTTCTTCACATGACTTTGGAAATCTTATTGCTTCTGCTTATGTTTGGGATTTGTAAAACAAACACTGCAGCAACTAAGTCTTGCATAATGCAGGTGTTGGTTCACCCTTAGACCCAAAGGCCTGTATCAGATGCTGTAGGATGGATCATGTATCTTAGGGTTTATCATGTAACCCAATAAGGTGTAATAGTTCAGCAACAGGTACATTCAGCTGTGTCTATAAGGTCAGTAACATCTGACAAAGGTAAAAGCTAGCAGCTGCCTAAGTGTTACCTGCAGCTGCTCAAACCAGATCCCACCTTGCTCTACAGCCCCCATTCTGGGTGTCTTTAACACAGAAAGCTGTTGGACTACGTTTTGCTCCTGTTGCTGTGGTTCTCCTCGGGAAGAAGGAACCTGATCTGCTTTCATAGCTTCCCAGGATCCTACCTCCTTCCTGCTTTTATGGTACAGCCCATCTTGTTCCCTGTTATGTTCCTGCTGCAGACCTCTGTGACAGTGCTCAAACTCTGCTTCCKCTCTCATGCTGGTGTGCCTACACTACTGTGATCACCCTTGGAAAAACCTCCACTGCCTTCCCTCCAGCTCTTCCACACCTAACACGGCCAGAGAGTATTATAAGTGCATTGCCAATAAAAGAGTCCCTGAAGGAAAAAATTACATGATGTAGCCCAGACTGGCTAAAAGGTGCTAAAAGCAAGAGCTGTATCTAAAAGACGTATTTCTTTTCTTTAAATACTGCTTCTATCAAAGGGCCATTCTCAGCATGAAAAAGGCAATATGGCAAGAAATAGATTTTCTTGACCTTTGAAAATAAAAAATTGCAGTTCTTGAGAGGTATGAGGAAACAAGATTAGACGATTCCAAGTGCTCTAATATTGCCAGGAAAAAAAAAAGTTATACTGGGAAAAGAAAACAAATGCAACTCTCTTAAATTAAGGTTTCTAAATAATTTTCTTTATTGATTCAGATATTCAGTGGTGTTTGAATGCTATTTCGTTCATATCCTTTTAAGAGATTGAAAAGCAAATGTGCAGGTACCAAAGGGGTGTTTCTGGCATGCACAACCATTTAAGGAGTTATTCACAGAATCTAATTTTAAGCACCTGATTTGCATTCCTAAGTTGAGAGACAGTCGTCTTAGTCCTCCCTCGTTCAATGCAGGARGGAAGTCCCTCCTGAAGGCGATTCAGAACTGCTACACTGAAAGGATCTCCATCACTATACTGAAGGCATACTGAAAGTAGCCTTCCAACTTAAGGCACTGTGCAAAGCAGATACTTAAAATTKACCAACTTTAAATTGGCACCTGAGTTTTCAAGTACTTATTTTATATCTGTATGTTAGTATTTTGTGCCACTAAGTTCATACATGTATCTCACCATTGTGTCAGCATATCTTGTCGTTTATTTRTATAAACTAGGCTGTAAAAATATGTGACACCTTTAAATGCATCCAGATTGGAAAACATGRCTGGGAATGTACGTTAGTAGTCTCTCCACAGGTTTATATGCATCTGAAACCAATAATGAAAGCTTCCCAGCTGTGACCAGTGCTTGACTTTCCATTTTTCTGATGACATTCCACCCAAAATAATGTTCATTACATTGAAAATTCATGTTACTTTGTTGTCACATATGCTCATTGTATAACCCTCAACAAAATTTGAACTTGGATTGACCCTGAAGTTTACAAGCTAATAAGAACAGTACTGTAAATGAGAACACACAAACACAGCAAAGCAAGCCCRCAGGATTGATTTATATATGCCTGGAACACCTAAAGGCTAACTAACCAACCAGAGTGAAAACTTTTAATTTCCTGAAGTATTTTGGTCTTAAACAGTTCTCTTAAGCAGTTTTTGGGGATTAGGTGTTTTTCATATGAAGTACAAAAAATTATTTTAACTCCATTAGCATAGCAGAATTATATACTGAGTCGTTCAGATTATTCTTTTGCAATATACAAGTAAGATAATGGGTAAATTAAGCTGGACAGGTGAACTTGCTTTCCTGCACTTTGCTGGACAGGAGGCCATCAAATGTATTGTTATACACAGAATAAGGCTAAATAAATTAAATTCCTCTTTCTGTTTGTATCTGTCTCTTTCTCCCACCTTCTTTTCCATCTTTTCCTCCCCATAGGTTTTCTATAGTAACTGGAAGCTATTCCAATAAACTTCCTTAAAGCCGCTTTCAAAGACTCTTCAGGTAAGATTCATCTGAAGCGTAGAAGTCCATTTCTGAGTTACTGATCTAGAGTGCTTTTAGATTCAAAGGGAACATAATCAACTCTAGGACAAAATCATAGGATGGACGTCTAAAACAAGCTGGATGGACTGTGTCCTAGAAGTGCCTGTTTCCCAGTAGTCACTCCAAAGGCAACCATCTTCCAGACAGCCCATCTTAGTTTTCCCACATCAAGAGGGAGGAGATATTTTAACAAACTTTAAGTAGCTGTATTGTGCATATATCTATGTAAGCAGGTCATCCTAGATTTCTTTTGTAATTAATAAAGAAATAGACACTTTTGGGGTGAAATTCTGAAGGCAGTGTCTACACTGATTATTCTGTGTGTTCTAGCAGGTAGGTAAGATGCCTTTCTTGCTTTCATCTCCCCCAGTGCAAGAAATAGATATTTGATTGAGCTGGAACCTGCCACTGTACCATCCTGGTAGTGAGGTTACACAAAACTTGTCAAAACTTGTTCTTTAAATTAAGCACATATCATCTGTTTCCTTGGCTCTGAACAGTGTCTGAAAAATGATTGCAGGCAGTTTAGCTTTTCTGAGAGGCTCATCCAGTAACAGGTTTTGGTCTCCAGTTTTGTTTTCAAGCAAAATTCGATGCAGGCYGTGGAGCCGTACATTGTAGCAGAGAACTCATACCAAGATGAAGCCCATTAAAAAAGATGCAGGAAAAGTATATTACCCATATARAATAACGCAGCTGCCTGGCGAAATGGACAAAGGAACTGGAGACATTTAAGATAATTCCTAAATAGAAGCTTTGGACAGACTTGTAGCACAAGATGAATGAAGCAGGAGCCCTAAATGTTGAGGGACTCTTCTTAAATATAAACATATTCATAGACAATTTTTTGATGGGAGGGGGGGAACTTCTGTTTTTTCATAGAACAAAAAACCCCAAATATATTAAATATATTTGTAATACAGGAAATTTTTTTGGAAAGCTTTATAGAATCACGGAATGGTTTGGGTTGGAAGGGACCGTCAAAGACCATCTAGTCCAACTCTTTTGCCATGGGCAGGGACATCTTTCACTAGATCAGGTTGCTTAAAGCCCYGTTCAACCTGACCTTGAACACTTCCAATGATGGGGCATTCACAACTTCTCTGGTCAACCTGTTCCAGTGTCTCACCACCCTCAGCATAAAAAAATTCTTCCTAATGTGAAATCTAAATCTACCCTCTTTCAGTTTAAAACTGCTACCCCTTATCCCATCTCTACAGGGCCTGATAAAAAGTCTCTCTCTGACTTTCTTATAACCCCCCTTTATATATTAAAAGACTGCAATAAGGTCTCCCCGGAGCCTTCTCTTCTCCAGGATGAACAACCCCAACTCTCTCAGCCTTTCTTCATAGGAGAGGTGTTCCATCCCCCTGATCATTTTTGTGGCCCTCCTCTGGACCCGCTCTAGCAGGTCCATGTCTTTCTTGTGCTGAGGACCCCAGAGCTGGATGCAGGACTCCAGGTGGGGTCTCACCAGAGCAGAGTAGAGGGGGAGAATCATCTCCCTCGACCTGCTGGCCACGCTTCTTTTGAAGCAGCCCAGGGTACGATTGGCTTTCTGGGCTAAGCCACCAAGTCTTTTATTAACATTAATAGATGAGCAAGACTATAGCAGACATCGTTAGAAAACAGATTATGCATTTCCACAGACAAACTTTGGTTTCATTTCGCATGTAAGACACAGCTTTCATGGTATGGAGTATATCGCACAGTATTTTGATTTAAGGAAATAAATCAGTGAAAGAGCATGATACTAAGTTCCTAACAGCTTTCCAAATGCTAAATGTCCTTGTATTAAAGCATGAAAAACCCCAATGGTAAAAACCTGTGCAAAAGAAATGACAGCTTGGGAGGAATCCAACACAGCAAAAGGTGCAAGTGCACTATAATAAGATCAAGTTATCATTTATTATATTATCACTGTGCTCAGCCCAACAGGACAAGAATGAATATCATGATCTCTTAGAGTCTGGGATGGGATTTTTGTGCTTAATACAGCTGCTTGAAAGAGCAATCTGAGTGTGCTACTGTGAAGTTGAACATGGAAAGTTAATATCACTTCTGAAAGTATTTTGTTGGGGTCTTTAGGCTGACGTGCCATAGCAGTAAGTATAAAAATGAGAGTATTTCTGTCTCGTCCTTATAACATTAAAGTCAAAATAGAGACCAGTGGCTTACAGTTCATGGAGTCACAAAACTAAAGAGAGTAATGAGGTTTTGGCTTCATTCCTTGGGACAAAAAAAAAAGGCTTGCCCACTATATCTGTGAGGGAAGGGCTCAGCTTTGCTGCTGTTGCCAAAACTTGAAGATTTTTTTGGGGGGTAGAGTGGAGATAACAAAAGAAAAGGTTAGATACATGATATGACTGCTGTTATATGACATGTAATGAAAGTGGAAAAACTTTGGCTTATAACAAAAGCACAGACTAATCAAACAATGACATTGTTAGTGTCACCAGAAGTAAAAAATGTATTAATGTAAGCATGGATTGGTCTATATTGGAAGGAAAAAATATTTTTTGTTTGCTTCTTGTGGACAGCTATTCCTCCTCTATGTGACATTATTCCTCCAGTGTATGAAAACTGCATGGGGATAATGCATATGTAGGTTATTTTTACTGGATAAGTAGTACCACACACAGTAATTTCTCATAAAGGGTGTGCTATATGCAATGTATTTAAGTAGAGTCTAGAATATTGACCTCTTATGTCCCAAATAATTTTTGAAAAATTATCCTGAATAAAGGCTGAAAAGACAAATTCCTACTTTTGTTCAACTCTGCTAAATTAGAGAACACTACTGATGAAAACCTGAAATCAGTCATTAAGGTAAAATGAAGAGCTTGGTGTGCTTTATGGGATCAGAAATTACCATCCTTTCAAAAAAATTGTACTGTACCCATCCACATTAGTTGAGACCATTAGGTTTACTGGGAACTTTGCTGTGGTTACATGAGGTTTTCTTCTCAGTTGAGCAGATGATTGGCAAGAACTTCTGCAAATCTCCGAACTGATATGCTTTTGTCCTTGTGAAAGTGTCAGATAGCCAATAACAAAAGCAAGCTGAGACAGTTCAGTCCCAGAATGATGCAAGAGCTTAGTCTAAAAAAAATGAACTGGATACAAAATCACAACAAACCCCATAATATCTTTATAAATTTATCACTGTTTTCCTCTTTAGAATTAATAGGACAAAGTCAGCATGATTTTGTCCTTTATGGTAGGTGTTTTAAGTTACAGTTTGAATCCTTGTTATACACTCATGAGGGTGAAATCAGGACAGAAATATTTGATTTTTCCCCCCATGTATATATTCACTTGTAGCAAAATAATTTCATTCAGGTTAAAACAAAGGACAATATAAAAGTTATCCATCACGTAGGAAGACAGCTGTTGCTACAGACTGCATAAGGTAATGAGAAAGAAAAGTTCAGGGTTTTGTGGAGATTGATAAATGACTGAATATCCTTTACTTCTATGTTTTCTACACAATCATTTCACTTACAAAAGTTAGATATAACATCCGTAATTTGCAGCAGTTAACAAGTCAAGTCACTTGACACAACATCTGACAGACCACTTCAAGATTTTTTTTTGTGGAGCTTGAATTACGTTATCAATGTTTTGAAAAAATTACACAACCATATAAAAAATAGTATATGCATGGTATGTTATGCAGTATATACATGAAAATTGTACTGAGTTGTTCTGAATGAAGGAATGTACTGCAATAAGACTTCCTTGATGTCCTTTATTGTGTTTATATGTTTCAAAATTAATATGTATATAGCAAATATAAATGAAGATGCTGTGTATCTTGCTACTTTAAAGGACTTTAATAAAGGCCTAGGCCTGTGGCAAATCCACCCCTGCCTCTAGTTCATCTGAAAAACAGAAAACAAAAAAAGGAGAGTTGAAAATGTCATAAAACATACCATAGAGCAAATTAGAAAAATTAAATATATGGAATTTGGTCTTCACACTTTTGAAAATACAGTGTAAAATAGATGCTCATAAGAGAAAGAGTACAAAGAAAAACCACAAATTTACCTTTGCCATGAAATGAGTGACTGACATGCAAAAAAAGACATTTACCTTGCATTTTGATCTGTAGATGTCATTACAGATTTATGCCAAAGGAAAGGCAAACTTATTTAGAATTATCAAAAGGATTACTGAATAATTAAAAAATACTATTCTGTACTTCTGAAAAAAATATTCTTTAAACTGAGTTGGTCAAAGAKCTGTGATTGATAACAGCTGCAAATTAGTCAGTAGAATTTTCAAGGTGTTTGGTCTATTAATCCTCAGATTTTTTTATTTCATAGAAGTTAAGATCACTTTCCCACCTTGTGTAATGTCAAGATCTCTGACAGTACATTAGAACCACGGCTTTTATGTACCTCACAGCATAATTCAACGTCAAAGATATGCTCTGTCTGGACTTCATAGCCCAGACCATTTCTGTTGTAGCAGAGGCAACAGAAAGTAAACAGATGTGACAAGAAAGAGAAAGGAAAAATACCTTAGCCATAACAATAAGGGAGAAGAGTAGACTCTAGTCAAATTAGTAGCAAAATTCCACTAGCTTTATTACTGTCAGGAACTCTTTTTAAAAGATTAGATATAGTCCCAGATTCTAAACCAATACAAATTGGCATAGATTCATCAAAACTTCTAGCACTTAGAAAAATGAGTTTTAAGATGTTGCCAATATCTATATTTTTTGCATGTTCATGACCTAAAATTCACAAAGTACTCAGTGTTGAGAAAAATGAGCCCATTTTATGTTCTTAACACAAGCTTTCAGGAATTCCAAAGACTAGCCAAAGTATGTTTTTCTGAAGCTTCCAGCTGAATTGAATCTTTTGCATAATTAACTTTTATCTTTGATTCTTTCAGGACCTTAATTCAGCTGAGAATTTGATTGTGTTATTTTTGGCTAGGAAACCTATTTATGGACAGTTGGAGATTGTTTTTTGTCAGTAACAATGCATTACATTTGCCAATCATATTAAAAAAAAAAATGCCYGAGGCAGAAATAAATCTGGTCACCTAGTGTTAGAATTTCTTTATTGTAGTATCTATGTAGGTTATTCTGTAGTTGCACCTTTGCTGTGAGCATGTAACTTATGTACTATGTGTCATAAGACAACCCTTCTGAAAAGGTGTTAAATGGTGTTAAAAAACATTCAAAACATTCTTGATCCTCTTTACCATTAGTAAGTAAATAATAAAAACAAAATACTTATTTTGTCACATTTTATGTTATTAGAATAGAATTTGAGAAGACTATTTCAGAAATGCTTGTTTGGGATTTCTTTCACCACTTGTACTTTGGAACAGTACATACAAAATTCTGTTAACCATAGTTTGCTTAATAAGAACTGTTAGGTGATCATTTTTTAAAGATAAAATGAAATAAGTTTAGTTCTATGTAAAATTTTCCTTACGCATGGCATTGCAAAGCAAAATGTAAAGTGAAAAAGCATAGGGAATTTCTTGATAATGGAAGCAAGCTAAACACGTTACACATTCAGGAAAATTTGAACATACAGATAAAGAGATTAGAATCTGGTTTTGGAGTGAGAGAAGAAGAGTAATAGAAAGAAAAAGGGGAAGGAATGTATTGAGAAACCACAGTCACCTCTGCCTGATATGATATATCATTGGATGTTTAGGAGATACAACAAAAAAACCCCCTACAGAACCCAACCCATCAATGAAGTACTTCCTCTGAAATACAGCACCTTGGACAGTACTGCGACATTCTGAACCCATGGTCTTATCAGCAATGATTTGCTAATTAACAMGAGTAGCCAATCACATTTCAGAAAAATAGATCATTTCTTTATTTGTATAGCTTTCATTGGAATTAGGAAATGTGAAAGTTAGGCTTTACTGATAGCTCAGAGAAAACCCTTACATTTTCCCCTTCATATATCTATCCAAGACATGAATTCACAGCAGATTTGCTGTTCTGCTGCTCTGGTTTTGAAATGGAGTAACATAGTTGAAAATTGGCTTCAAAATCAGAAACTGAGTTCTCATGAGCTCTCTCCAAATGTAGAAACCAACGACTCATTGCTTAATATTGCTTAGAAATTTGAACTCTGTTATGACAGGTCCATAGCTATCTTAGAAGTTGCTTTTACACTGCCGTAGTTCAAAGGTATGATTTTCAAAATCATTCCTTCTTGGATTAATTACTCTCTCATTGAAACCAGTATTAAATTTTCCATGACTTAAATAGAAAGGAAACTAGGCCGATACTAAATGAGCATTTGATAATAATATTTCAGTTGATTGACTCTCGGTTTGTACAGATTTAACTGCCAGGAGAAGGAGACACTGTCTTTATCTTTGATCACTTTAGAAAAAAAAATTCAGGAATGTTGTGTGTTAAGAGGATATAGTCAACACTCTTAGAAATCAGCGAGGATTTTAACTGAATAAAGGCTGGGAGTCTGGGCCTGAAAGCAGAGGAAGCAGCAATTTAAGGTTGAGGATTAAAAAACAAAGAGGAAAAATACGGGAGGTTTCCAACTTCTATTTAACCCTTCATTTTATATTATACCCTTCACATTCTCACCAGGACTCCAGATATCACTATTACCTGTAATGAAACCATACCTTACGATCTATTTTTCCCTTTTTTTTTTT
>JAYKAV010002855.1:2592553-2689248 GCA_035582835.1 Phoebastria nigripes | reverse complement strand
TGTTTTTTGTTTTGTTTTTTTTTTTTTTTTTTTATCTTGTATACTTTTGGACGTGTCCTAAAGGGCACATTTATTCATTCTTTACTTGAGCCCATGGAATTCTAACTATGTATCAAAACACTAGTAAAAAGATGTTAAAGATTCTGGAACTGAAAGAGACCTCTTAAACTGCTGGTGCAAGTACCTATGTTCTGCAGACCCTCACATTGTACGATTCTTTCCATGACTTGGTAAGGCGCTATATCAAACTGAAAAATTGTTCAAAACCTCCCTGAACTAGGAAGCTTATTAAAATGTCCAGCTTTCATTTATTCATATGCTTATTCATAGGTTTTATGTACTAGCTTTTGTTCCAACATTCCCTATACCTTAAGCTGCTTTGATTTGTTTTCTTTTCCTTTTCTAATTGTTCTTCCATTAAGAAATTACAAATGTTACTCATATCCCTCTTGGCTTTTGTTTTTGTAGGCTGAAGAAACAACATGCTTTTAATTCCCTGTTCTAAATTAGAGTTTTCATCCCCTTTATGAACCAAGTAATCCTTCCTTTTATATTTTCACATTCCATCTATTAGTTTTCTTAAATATGATTTGAATTGTATGTGGGCTATTTCTGATATCTTGTCAGTAGCATGTATGCTACCCTTTTATTACAGGAAGTCTCTTCTCTGTCACCTCTTCAGAATTACCTTTTTCAGACTTGTATTAACCTGGGAATGCATAGTCCCCTTGTGATCGCCTAATACAACTACTTAATTTTTTCAATCAGTTGCTCCCAACAGGAAACAAAATTTTGTGTGTTACTTTTCATTATGTATTACTGATTTTCATCTTATTTATTTCAGCCTGGCCCTTAAAATAATTCATTTTTTCTTCTTTAATAGCACTATTTTTTCTATAGAAGTAATCCTTTCTGAGTTGTTATTAAAAAATATTAGTATATCGCCATTTTGAGGCGGGGGTTTTGCCTTTTTTTTTTTAGAAATATTGCATCATGTAAGGTGCTGCTAAGTAAAAGTTTGGGGKTTTTTTTAATGGCTTCTGAGAAATGGTATTACCAGTCCAATGATCCTGTATTGATTTATACATCCAAGTAAATGTAATGAATGTGGGCCCCTCATGTATGTAAATACATACAGTTCTTTATGGAATCAGTCTGTGTGTTTGGCAGAACATAAGCTTCTTGATGCCAATCTTAATCAATGACTGAAGTGTATATATTTGTAATAATTTACTATAAATTTGACTTGGGGGTTTGCTCAGGGATTTCTGCATTTTATTTTCAGTCATACAATTTGTTTACTGAGATTATGTAGTGGGAGACAGAATTTTTAGGGTAATAGCCCGTAAGGGTACAAATCTATCTGACTATGAAGAAATTAACATTCATCTGCTGAGCAGAATTATGGTTTATTTGTACCCATTAATTCTTGAATTTCTTGGAAATATACTCCAAGGACTTTGTCATTTTAGCATTCTTACCTAACAGTTAATATTGCACAGTGAATGGTTTGCTAGAACATATGTTTTCCCTTTTCAGTAGCTTTTTAGTCTCTGTTTCAGCTTTGCCTTCATTTCTGATATATTCTCTTCTGTCCCCCACTATAACCCAGTGAGGCATAATAAACCTAAATTCTTAGCACTTTCTAGGGTGAATATTATTGTGAGGATATTATTATATATATTCCTTATAGCCAGGGGCCTTCATTCCAATTCTCACTACACTCAAGAGATCTCATTTGGATCTAATTTTGACTTAGGTCAGGAATATTTTCAGCACAGCCCAATGAGTATATTTGTAATGAAGGCACACGCTGTGCTGGTTGGGAAATGACATAATGCAAACAAATCTGTTGCCTTCAAAATAGTTGTAATATCTACAAATCAAACTCAAAGTCACTGTGTTTTAGATTTTCTTGTTGTTGCTGTTAAGGGAGTTTTATTTTCTGAAGCTTAGTAAATATAATAAATGCTGCCAGAAAAGATTTCAACAAATGGTTTTCATTACAAAGTTTGAATGACAAGTAAATATAGTGAATAGCAATAATAATGAAAAAAAATTATGTCCTCTGGTAGCCAAATTATTGATTTCTAATCTTCTCTTGCATTGAATGAAAATGACTTTGCCCTATATGAATGTGAAAAAGGTGTAAATCCTATATGAAGTATATAAACCTGTAAGCAAGGAAAAATATACCCACTTCTCTTGTATATATTGCCGTACTTAGAATTATCATATCACAGGATAATTCGGGCTGGGAGGGACCTTAGGAGGTCTCTAGTCTAAGCCTCTGCCCCAAGCAGGGTCACCGTTGGGGTCCTCACAGCTTGGTCTAGCTGGGGGTTGAAACTCACCAAGGACAGAGGCGACAGCCTCTCAGCACAACCTGCTCCACTGCCTCACTGTGCTTATGGGGACTTATACACAGCCTGAACCTCTCCTGTGCCTATTGTCTCTCACCCTCCTGCCCTGCACCACTGTGAGGAGACCACCTCCATCTCGTAGGCACTGGGAGTACGATGACCTCTTGAAGGCACTGGGAGTCTGTTTGGTGCACTGAAGCCATCCCTTCTCCAGCCTAACCCAGCCCAGCTCCCCCCGTCCCTCCCCACAGGGCAAGTGCTCCAGCCCTCACCACCTTGGGGGCCCTCCACTGAGCTCCCCACCATTTGCCCATGTCTGCTGTGCTGAGGGCCAAAACTTGATGCAGTCTCGAAATACRTTCTGACAAATACCATGTAGAGGGTTGACAATCCTGTCCTTCAATCTATGGGACGTGCCGCTCTTCATACAGCCCAGGAGCTGTTCACCACCTTTGCTGTTGGGGCACACCATGGGTTCACATTCGTCTCACTGCCCATCACCACTCCAGGGCCTTTCCCACAGAGCTGTTCCCCAGCCCTTTGGTCCCCAGTCAGTGTCACAGCAGGGGCTCTCCTTTGCCCACGGGACCCGACAGGGACTCATCATTTGTGCTTGTTGAATTTCATGAGAACCTGTTTGCCCATATTTCCAGCCTCTCTGGGATGGCAAATCAGCTTTCAAGTGTACCAGCTGGTCACCCCAACTTGGAGTCATCTGCAAATGTGACAAGAGTGCACTTTTTCACCTCCTCCARGTCATCGATAAAGATGTTAAAATGGACAGATCCCAGTGCAGACCCCTGAGGTATCAACTTGTCACATAATTCCATGTGGAGTACTGTCAGGGCAGCACAGGGGCTGGCGCACCCTGGATCCCAGGGGCTGGAAGCAGCGGGGCCTCCTCAAGGTGACTACCAGGGCAGCGCCTTACCAGCCAAAGCCCATCCCACCACCCCAGCCAGGGAGCAGGGCAGGTGGGGGTGCAGCCAGGGGCAGCCCCAGCCCAGGGCATCAGGCGCTTTAGTGGGGATGGGGATAGGCTGAGACCAGGCTGGGATGTAAGCCTTGCTTAATGTYTTCCTTGCCTCAGTATTTACTGGTAGACTGGCCTTCAGGAATCTGAGGTCTCTGACACCAGAYGGAAASTCTGGACCAAGGAAGACTTACCCTTAGTAAAAGAGTATCGGGTCAGGGAATATTTAAGCAAAATGGATATACCTAAGTGTGGCTGGTTGACCCCGGCTGGATGCCAGATGCCCACCAAAGCTACTCTATCACTCCCCGTCCTCAGCTGGACAGGGGAGAGAAAATATAACAAAGGCTCGTGGGTTGAGATAAGGACAGGGAGAGATCACTCACCAATTACCGTCATGGGCAAAACAGACTCAACTGGGGAAAATTAATTTAATTTATTACTAGTCAAAATCAGAGTAAGGTAATGAAAAATAAAACCAAATCTTAAAACACCTTCCCCCACCCCTCCCTTCTTCCCAGGCTTAACTTTACTCCTGAATTCTCTACCTCCTCCCCGCTCAGTGGCACAGGGGGACAGGGAATGGGGGTTGCGGTCAGTTCATCACACGTTGTTTCTGCCACTCCTTCCTCCTCAAGAGGAGGACTCCTCACACTCTTCCCCTGCTCCAGCGTGGGGTCCCTCCCAYGGGAGACAGTCCTCCATGAAATTCTCCAATGTGAGTCCTCCCACAGGCTACAGTTCTTCATGAACTGCTCCAGCATTAGTCCCTTCCAAGGGGTGCAGTCCTTCAGGAACAGACTGCTSCAGCGTGGGTCCACCACGGGGTCACAAGTCCTGCCAGAAAACCTGCTCCAGCATGGGCTCCTCTCTCCATGGGTCCACAGCTCCTGCCAGAAGCCTGCTCCAGCGCAGGCTTCCCACGGGGTCACAGCCTCCTTCGGGCACATCCACCTGCTCTGGCATGGGGTCCTCCACGGGCGGCAGGTGGATGTCTGTTCCACCACTAATTTCCATGGGCTGCAAGGGGACAACCTGCCTCACCATGGTCTTCACCACAGGCTGCAGGGGAATCTCTGCTCTGGCACCTGGAGCACCTCCTCCCCTCCTTCTTCACTGACCTTGGTGTCTGCAGAGTTGTTTCTCTCACATATTCCCACTCCTCTCTTCTGACTGCCGCTGGTTGCCCAGCAGTTTTTTCTTCCTCTTCTTAACTGTGTTATCACAGAGGCGCTACCACCATCGCTGATGGGCCCAGCCTTGGGCAGCGGCAGGTCCGTCTTGGAGCCAGCTGGCATTGGCTCTACCAGACATAGGGGAAGCTTCTAGCAGCTTCTCTCAGAAGCCACCCCTGTAGCCCCGCCCCCACTACCAAAACCTTGCCACGTAAACCCAATATACTAAGTCCATGGGGCCTGATGGGATGCACGCACAAGTGCTGAGGGAGCTGTCCAATGTCATTGCAAGATCACTCTCTATTATCTTTGAAATGTCATGGTGAATGAGAGAGGTTCCTGAAGATTGGAAGACAGCAAGTGTCACTCCAATCGTCCAGAAGGACAAGAAGGAAGATCTGAGCAACTACAGGCTGGTCAGCCTCACCTCAGTCCCAGGGAAGGTGATGAAGCAACTAATCCTGGAAACCATTTCCAGACAATTGAAGGACAAGAAGGTGATTGGGAGAAGTCAGCATGGATTCATAAAGAGGAAATCCTGCTTGACCAATCTGATAGCCTTCTATAACAAGGTGACCAGCTTGGTGGATGAGGGGAGAGCAGTGCATGTTGTTTATCTCACCTTTGGTAAGGCTTTTGACACTGTCTCCCATAACATACTCATAGACAAACTGACAAAGTACAGGTTAGATAAGTGGACAGTGAGGTGGATTGAAAACTGTATGAAGAGCCAGGCCCAGATCATTGTGGTCAGTGGCACAAAGTCCAGCTGGAGGCCAGTCACTAGTGGTGTACCCCAGGGCTCAATACAGGGTCCTATACTGTTTAACATTTTCATTAATGACCTGGATGCTGGGACAGAGTGCACCCTCAGCAAGTTTACAGATGATACAAAACTGGGTGGAGTGGCTGATACAACTAATGGTTGTGTCAGCCACGCAGAGGGACCTGAACAGGCCGGAGAATTGGTCTGAGAGGAATCTCATGAAGTTCAGCAAAGGGAAATGTCAAGTCTTGCACCTGGACAGGAGTAATCTCACAAACCTGCACAGCTCAGGGGTGAGAGAAGGACCTGGGGGTTCTGGTTGACAAGAAGTTGAACATAAGCCAATGATGTGCCCTCTTGGCAAAGGTGGTCAACAGTGTCATGGGCTACATTAAGAGGAATGTTGCCAGCAGGTTGAGGGAGGTGATCCTTGTAACTGATGAGACACTTCAGGAGTACTAGGTACATTCTTGACTCCCCAGTACAAGAAAGATATGGACTTTCTGGGGCAAGCCCAGAGAAAAACCACAAAGATGATTAGGGGACTGGAGCATCTTTCATATGAAGAAGAGCTGACAGAACTGGGACTGTTCAGCCTGGAGAATAGAAGGCTCAGAAAGATCTTATCCATATATATAAATACCTGATGTGAAGGAATGAAGAAGATGAGGCCAGGTCCTTCTCAGTGGTGCCCCTTGACAGGACAAGAGGCAACGGGCTCAAGCTGAGATACAGGAAATTCAATTTCTGTATTCCAGACTCAGTCACAYTTACCCTCACACACCTGCCACCTGCTGAGACCTGCTTTGGCTGCATCTCTGAAAAGATGGTGCAGCTGAGCCCAGGGAGCACGATACTCCCTACAACCAGTATGAGTAGCTCAACACCGATGCATAGCCATTCCACCTCAGCCCCTTGCCTCTCTTTATATGGTGTGGAACATCCATTTAAAGATATCCCCCCCAACACCCTGCCCTGCTCTATACTGCTGAGGGTTTTTGTAGCCAGCTGCTGACATAGGCTGCTGATCAGATCAGTCCACAACAACACTGATATGCCTTTTTGGCAGTTTCAGGCACTGTTTTCCTGTTAGCTGCTGATCTAAAGCCCATGCCAGGATTCACTTATTCTGAGTTCTTGCTTTTGTTGTTCTTTTCGCCATGACTCATCACAGTCAGCTCCTCTTTGCGTTTGACTCAGCTCTTGGACAGAGCAAACTCATGATATTTCTGCATCACCTTAGATGGCTAAAGGTGAATTCACCACAAGAGGAGGATGTATATTAACAGTGAAAGAGAATGACCAGTGGTCATTCCTAGAAAAGATCCCTAAAGGTGAGAATAGAGGCAGACTGCTGGAGAAGGACAAGTGTGTTTTATTTAGACTTCAGCCTCTGATAATGTAAACAAAAACAGTTTTCAAAGACATCACTCAGACTAACTTTTGAAATAGGAAAAAATAACCTTTTTCTTTTGTGCATAATACTTGCTTCTTTTTTACTGCCTCTTCCACACTTTGCTAAACCTTTTCAGAAAACCAAAGAACAAATAAATGATTTAGCTCTGATCCAAGGAGTTTACTGGATAAAAGTGTAATGGGCTGGTCATGTGCAAACCACCTCCCATACTGGGTGACTCAGGAGAACTAACAACATTTCAACTGCCAACCTGTCGGATGCGATGAATTAGAACWGAAAGTAATAGTCACGCAGCATATCAAGTATTTGTCTCAAAGATGCAAAAGGAAAAGTTATTACAGCAGTTCTTCACAATGTAATTTGAACACATTAGGAAAAAATGAATGAGAAAATCTTTAGTTTCCTCTGATCCAGAGGAATTTGGTCTGTTTTCTCCAGTACATAAGTTTTTATCTATCTGGATCTTGTATCTATCTGGATGTGTTCATCTATCTATACCTCCACCTATTTGGATGTATTCCAAAATTCCATCCTTTCTTACCCACTCCATAAAAATAAAAAATTAAAACATATTAAAGCATATATTAAAACATATAAACTAAGATCATYTTAGTCTTACTAAGAAACAAGACTGATGACAGATAACTCTAATGATATGCTCAATATAGGGAATGAGTTCCATCTGTAGGAAGAAGTATACATTTGTAAACCTATATAAACTTTGTATTAAGATAAGCTTTTGAAAAACTCATAATAATTTCAGTGTTGTCTCAAAGGTAATTCTTAGGTTTCATTAAAAGAACATTTTTTCAGCCAGAGTGTATAAAGCTTTTGAACTGACTTAGAATGTTTCCCAGGTATTCTTTTGTTTGGCTGTAGAAGACAAAGAAAACCTAGAGACATTACTTTAACTGCTTTGCTGGTCACTTGGCTGTAAATACTATACTAGCGACTTTCATAAACACTTTTTGTGCACAAATACAGACTATAAAAATGCCAGCACATGAAGGATTCCATTTCTTTTCTTCTTTTACTTTCTGTCTTTTGCTTTAAAAAAAATCTATGCAATTGAGTCTTAAATGCTCTCTTGTTATATATAAACAAAATCTCATCAGCTTCTACATCCCTTTGAATTTGAAGGACCAAAACTTGTGCAGTTTGTTTTCCTGACAGAACATGAATAGGCAGATTAGTGCTTCACTTCATTGTTCATATTACATTAAAAAAGACAATTGTGTAAAATTATTGGATTGAGATATGTATATATTCTCCTGAACTTCTAA
This sequence comes from Phoebastria nigripes, assembly GCA_035582835.1. Taxonomy (NCBI): domain Eukaryota; kingdom Metazoa; phylum Chordata; class Aves; order Procellariiformes; family Diomedeidae; genus Phoebastria; species Phoebastria nigripes. The sequence goes on along the minus strand of JAYKAV010002855.1, from coordinate 2,681,271 downwards.
TTGCCCATAATATCAGATTAAGAATAACTTTCTGTATTTTCATACTGAGTAAAGTCAACGAAACTTAGGATTCAAATTCAGTAGGCAACCTTGTTTGTGCATCCCCTGCTTATTCTGCTGAGTAAGTCTAACAAGAAGGAAAATGAACCATAATTACAAATTGTGATGGTTTGACCCCAGCCAGCAGCCAAACACCCACAGTATCCCTCACTTAGTCCCCTCTCCCACAGGATGGGAAGAAAATAGAAGGAAAGTGAAAAGACTCATGAATTGAGATAATGACAGTTTAATAAAGAAAGCAAAAGCTGCCCACACTAGCAAAGCAAAAAGAGGAATTCATTCACTACTTCCCATTAGCAGGCAATGTCCAGCCACTTCCTGGGAACCTGGGCCTCAGCACATGTAACTGTTGCTTGGGAAGACAAATGCCATAACCAAAGATGTCCCTTCTTCCTCCTCCTTTCCTTGAGCTTTTATTGATGAGCATGACATCATATAGCATAGAGTATCCCTTTGGTCAGTTTGGGTCAGATGTCTCAGCTGTGTCCACTCCCAACCCCAGCCTGCTTTGGGCAGGGGGGGAGAAAAAGAAAGCCTTCATGCTATGCAAGCACTGTTCAACAACAGCCAAAACATTGGTCGATCAACACTGGTTTAGCCACAAATCAAAGCACAGCGCCATGTGGGCTGCTGAGGAGGAAGTTAACTCCATCCCAGCCAGATCCATTACACGTATTCAAGGGACAAAAAGAAAATGGAAAAAGAGAATTATGTTTATGCCTTTCCACTTTATCTTTCACCATAAAATGTCTATCCTTCTTTGGAAAAACAGCACCAGTGATCTGGAACTTTCAAAAAAAATAGTTTCTGCCAGTCATGGCTTCCAGTATAGATAGATGGATTCCCAGATTTACAGACTTTAAGGCAAGAAAGAACCACTAAGTCATTATATCTGACCTTCTTGACTCCTATGTCATTACATTTTAATTTATTACTCAGTAGGAGAAGCTGGACAGAAAACTGCTGGAGGAAGATCAGATTCTAGTTCAAGTTTCATTTAGGTGCACAGCTACGGCTTTGAGATAGATGTTTATGAGGGAAGACACTAAGAGACACTAAGTTCTATCTGTTGTCTGTTTTAAAACACGAAAACAAGAACCTATGAGCATGTCTGACTCTAGAATTTCTCTTCCAGAATTGGATGGCTTAATTCTGGCACTGAGTGTCAACTGTCACAATCCTAAAGCCCTAAACTTTTTGTTAAACACCTGCTGTGCTTCCTGGAATCATGTCAGGAAATTTTGTTTACTCAGCAAACATACTTGGAATCTTCTATAATGCCAGTATCTTCTGACCAAAAAAACCCCAAACCTAAAAAGTTAAATGATCATTTTAATTTTACCTTTCTGTTGCATGTTACTTTAAATGCTGTGCAGTTCTTGTCTCAAAGATAATTTGAAATGCACCACCACTATAGCTTCAAACCTATCCAAGGAATCTGCAGTTATAATTAGAGATACTGCAAAAGTCTGTCTTTCAGCTTTCTAGAAAATCCCATCAAATAGAAATTGAGAGGGAGAAAGGGAGAAATTAAAACTTTTSAAGACATTTTGAAGACAAACTAACCTCTTTATTATCATCCTATCTCATTATCTGTCTCAGACACAAAAGAAAACAGTTACTAGCAAGTCCGGATTTAGTGTTTGAGACTTCATCGTGCAGGGCAATATGATTGCAGAGAAACTATGGAAATGACCTTTTTTTTTGCTTGAGGTATTCCCTTGAACAGCTAAAATGGTAAAGCACTGGCAGTCAACCCTAAAATTGAATTAAATCCATTGAGCATATGAACTGAAATGAGACCAGAGAACCAAGGAAGATTACTCAATAGAAYGTTTTACTCCTAAGCTTGTAGACAGTGACTTGGAATGGCAGGTGAACTGGTGTGAAAAAACACAAACTCATCCTTAAGCTTTCACCCAAAGCTTAAACCAAAATATTAGTAAAACTGTGAAACACCACTTTGTGAAATCACTAAAAGAAAACCCCTTTTAGCTGACTCACTAGTTTTTGTGTGTGTGTAAATACATACATACACACAAAGCTTTCACTTTTCACAGTAGCAATGCAGATGTATTTACACAGTTCTGGTTTTAGTCTTCAGGAGTTGTAATCTACATTACTACATTACTGACATTATTGAAAAGGGATTTATTCTGATGTGCAAATATTTGTATATTATATGAATAATTACACTGACATATCTACAAGTATTACTCTTCCAAAGTCTTAAAATTACTCTTTTTCTAGGAATAAACCAATCTCATCTTCGCAGTTATTTTTGTATTGATGGCATAATACTTACTATAACAAAAAACTTTCTGGAAAAAAGTTAAATAGTGTGAAATAGAATGTGATGTAAAGTAAAATTCAGTGAGTGTATTGGATGCAGGTGTCAATGTGTTGGCAGCGGGGGTGGGCTGCAGGCATGGCCTCTGTGAGAAGAGACCAGGGATTGCCCCGTGCTGGAACCAGTTGGTTCCAGCCAGCTCCAAAATGGACCCACAGCAGGACACAAATGAGCCCTCTCCCCGTGCCAGCCCTCCCTGCACCACTGAGGCTGGGTAGATATGTCTGGAGTGAAGGAGTGACGTGGAGCCTGGAGATGGGGGAGGAAAGGCGATGTTTTAATGTTTGTCTTTGTTGCTCACTAGCCAAATCTAATTTAGCTGACAATAAATTAAATTCATTTTCCCCAAGTCAAATCTGCTTTGCCCTTGACGGTAACTGGTAGGCAATGTCTCTATCTTTATCTCAACCCACTAGCTTTCTCATTCTTGGTTTTTTTCCCATTTTCTTTCCCCCATCCTGCTGAGGAGAGGGAATGAGTGAGTGGCTGGGTGGGCATTTAGCAGGTAGCTGACAGTACCACAATAAGAAATTGTGCTACCACAATGAGAAACTTATTAACAATCTTGTTGAGAATTCATAACAAGGAATGAGACTGATTTTCAGATCTATCAGTAAGTGTTTGAGGATTCCTTTAAGCAACATGAACAGTATGCTTATTTCTAGACTGTCCTGATTTCCTGGCATACATCCATCTTTTAGGGGTAGCTGAAAGATATATATGGTTGGAGCTTATGTTTTTTTCCTCAAACGKTTGCCTTGTCTGCTCTGTCAACTGTCTAGTTGATTTTTCCTATTCAGTCAGTCCATTGCCAACCCCTATAAGCTCCCGAGGATGTTCGCTTAGAACATTCTAATTCAATAAACTGTAGCAATTCTTGACAGATTTTGCTGTGGTTTGACAATGGAAAGATTTGTTGCATTTAACCACATGAAGATTTCATGGAAATTGTCTTCCTTGATCTACATGAGAAATAGAAGCAGATGCGTACCAATATGAAAGGCACAGTGTTGTAATAGGACTTTAGCAGAACTTTTAACAATCTTATAAAATGTGATGTCTGAGCTCAACTGATTCTCAGGACCCCCAACAAGATGAAAGTTTGTTTTATTTGTTCAGAAAACTAAAACGTAATGATACTTTCTTTAGTTTTGGCGGGAGGGATGTGTTTTGTTATGTTGAGATGTTGTTGTTGTTATGTTGAGACCTTTTTTAGCATAACATTTGGTTTGTTACAAATTAATCTTTATCTGTCACGCTCCTTTGTATTGTTAACAGTCAACTAAACCAAATTTAAGTATCATAGTTAATTMATCTGTTCAGATAGACTTAAACTTGTGCAAAGATGTTTAAATTCTACATTTGTATCAGAGTTTCTCTCTCTGCTGTTATCTTAAATTTTAAAAAAGAAATGTTTCAACATATCAAACCAGAAAAAATAGATAAAGAATGAAAATATTATTACAGACAACAATAACCATAAAACAGGAGTAAAATTTTCATAACAGTATATTGATACTTAGTCATMGTCTTCTTCACTTGCTTATCTGGATAGCTTACTTCAAGAGGTTAAATCTTCCAAAGTAGTGCTTGATTCAAAAGGTAGAGAAAGTACAATAACAACAAAACATCATTTGTCTAAAATCCGGTTTTAGATAAAGGTATTGTCAGTTCTAATATCCTCGGGTTTGCTCTCAGTTTAAAACCTATATAACATGTAATGGCATGCTGTCTTCTCAGTTCCCTTCACAAGGATATTTCTTCCATGAGTTAGCAACGAGAGCATGGGAACTGAATATTCTACTTTTATAAGTTTTTCAGGTTTTTTTCTTCTTAATGGTAATACTGCAAATGAACTTTTCAGTTTTCCTGTTTCATAAGTATGGAAACCTTGTATTAGCAATGTCAACATGAAACAAAAAAGAAAACATCATAAATAACATATATKAATTGAATCACTCATGAATGTAAGCTATACAACTTAACTATCTTTTTTATAATGGATCAGGGAGAGCAATCTATAGAGGAAATATAAAAATATATTTTAGAGGACAAGATTACATTACTGTGATATTTTTTGTATGACATCATTTGTTATTAAAAAAAAAAAAAAAAAAAAAAAANAAAAAAAAAAAAAAAAAAAATATCATCAAGTGACATAAAAAGCTGCAAGAACACCAGCTCAGGCTATCAAACCTGATGTTATATACCATGATAAATTAAAAGGAAATAAAAAAATCTTGAACTCACACAGCAATAAGCTCCTTATATTTTATTAAAAAAACATGTATTAGTCTGTCAAACTACCACATTTTAAATTAAAATTAAAATTAATGGCATTTTTCACTTTACAGAAATGGAAATTAAAAAAGAAGTACAAGCCTCAAACAATGGCATTTGCCTATTATAACTTATTGCTTTGTTTAGTTCCTCAGAATAGCTTCTTTGCTCTGGCAACTACTTATTTTGAATACCATAAAATAATTATRAAGTGTTAGAACATGATCCATATCAAATTCCTGGACTGGGCTGGCTCACAATTTAGTTTCATTGGGATGCACTTGCACTTTTTATCTAGTGCAAAATTAGGCCATAAATAGAAATCTGATGAAGTATGGAAGGTTTTGATTGCATTTATACATAGGCAAACCTAAACCATTTTTTTCATAATTGATAGTAACTCACATTGTTGTAACTGTTGTCAATCAACTACTCTCCAACAAAACTATAACTTTTAATAATATATATTGCAGTAGAGTGCTGAATTCAACCATGAGGAATGATCCAATATCTTCTAAACAATAAAATTAAAATAACTACTCTTTTATCAGGAAAACTTTCTAAAGGCTTCCTGTTGCTCTCTAATCTTGGCCCAATGCTAAGCTGGAGCTATGTGATATGAACTCACAAATGACAGGCATTATAGCTTCACTACTGTAGTTACGGAAACAAAAACTTTCAGACAAAGTAAATGGGATAGTTGTCACTGAATATGCCAGGCCACATAGGAGGATGATTTTGCAGCCTGGTGGGCACTAAGCTGGGAGATTTGAGTTCAAGTTCCACCTGTCGTGGCATTTGCAATTCAAAGTGAAATAGTTCCAATATGAAAAACTGGAAGGAAKACACTCAAAATGTCGAGGAGAGAGTATTATAACCAGAAGAATACATTGTTACGTGAGATACAAAACCCTGCCCCAGGACAAAGGGAGGTGGGATTGATTCTGAGTTGCCTTCTTTGCAAGTGTCTGTTGAACCCATCAGGACATGGTCATATAAGTGATAAATTCAGAAGATCTGAAGAAGGCTTTCACTTATCTTGCTTCTCTCAAGCTTAGCGTAAGCAGACATTTGGGTGTCTTTATTTTTCTTTCCAATATCAAACTTAATATATTCCCAAATGAGAAAAAAGAAAAAAAAAATTAAAAAAGGCAAAYAAACAAACAAAAGCCTTCAGGACACTAGATAGCTCTTCCATGCAAATTCAGCTAGACAGGTTGAAATCTTCCTCCAGCCATTCCAGTCTTGACCAATTCAACAGCACTTCACAGATGCACCAAACCAGCCAGGAATTGTTGCTAGAGCTCAGACTGAAAGGGGATGAAATTCTATGTCAACATTATTTTTGAACATTCAGAGGAAGGCCCTTTTTAATTCTCTACTATGTATATATTAAAAAAAAAAAAGGAAAGAAAATGTATGCACATGCATTTCATTATTGCATGCATTTCATTATTGCTAGTCACAGAATGTAACAGCCYAACGCTGGCTTTCTGAAGAATTTTGTTTCAGGTACTTGCTATACATTACCAGACTATAATGGGAATCAAACACCTACAGGCCATTCAGTAGAAATGTGAAAAAGGCTTTGACAAAGCAGCACAATGTTTCCTTGAAGCCAGAAGTTCTCATCTACCAGGAAAAAGGGTCACTCAATTAGTGAAATAAGATCAGATGTGTGAATTGCAGATTTTCCAGCTCTGCAGAAGATAGATTTACTCACTAGATCAGCAGGGCAGTGAACTGTGACTACTAACAGATAACTTGTAAAGAAAATATTTCAGGTAATTCATTCTTTTTCAAGCAGGAATGCCAAATAGCAGCCATTAAACACATTTTCTTTCATCATCTGGACATATATAACATAAAGTGATCCTTGTTTTAGAAAAAAAACATTTCCTTCAGATGTACAGCCCTGAAACTATTTTTCTCATCAATACTGTCAACACCAAAAAAAAAAAAAAAGGAGTAATGTATTTTTTTTAAAAGTAAAAGAAAAAAAGTTTTCTTGGATATAAACTCTYATGGTGCTATTTAGATCTGATACTTTATATGCTTCTTGTCATTGAGCAGTACTAATAGAATTAAGGCCACATGGAACTGGCACCAAAGCACATAATTGCCTAAATAATCAGATACTGGGTACCTATTAGCATTTTGTATTCTTCAAAGACTGTAGGCAGCTTGGTAAATCCTAGGAAATTAAAAATGCCTCTCTAAATGCCTGAACAGCTTTGAAAATCTGGTCTAGATGTAATCTTGAGGTCTTTTTAAATGGTGTCAATGGTCCTATAGGTTGCTGAAGTACAGTCACGTCTATGAAGTATCATTTAGTTTTAAAGGAAAAAAAAACCTTATTAGGTCAGCAATCCCTTCTGTACCTCATACTAAGCTAGGAACAGATTTAGCCCTCGGCACACTGGAGAGTGCGCCTTTCCCAAGTCTGCAAAACAGGCACATGGAGTAGGCTTTGAGACACCAGCTCTTGTTACTGAGTTGCAAAGCCTCACACAGCTGCCAGTATAAGCTGTTAGCTGCAAGAAAACTGGAAAACCTGGCCCAGAATATTTATTAATTGCTCATTAAGTGTCTCCTTTGAAAAGGTTCTCTGGTTTATGGCCATGATTCCACAAAAGCACAGCTTTGCTAAGTCCCTTTCGCTTCACTGGAATCAAGAACAAAGCCAGCAGTCCTTTGAAACAGCAGGCTGAAATGACGTAGGGGGAGAAGTTGCATGATGCAGAAGGAGAGGCTGGGAGAAGGCTCAAGGAGGCAGCTGCTGTCTTCAACAACCTAGTGGGTAGTTATAGGGAAGGCAAAGCAAGACACTTCTTGGAGGTGCACAAGAAAAAACACAAGAGGCAATGGACACAAGCTGCAATAAGATGAACTGGGATTAGATATAAGAAAAACATCTTCATAATGAGGTTGGTCAGACCCTGCAACAGATTTCCAGACAGGTTGTGGGATCTCCATCCTTGAAAACTTTCAAAACGTGACTGGACAATGCCCTGAGCAACCTTGTCTGCCTGTTATCTCTTGAGTAGCAGGTTGACCCAGATAACATTCAAAGCAACCTAAATTATTTTATGATTCTATTATTATCTACATTGAAATAACACATTTAAGTCCTCAGTATGAAAATAGAACTTCAGTTTTTAAGATTATCTAAGTGATTCTTTGTTTATGCTACACTTCCATGGCCCTACAACAGCTCTGGTGAATGAAGAAAATTTTACACTAAATAATGGTTTTCAAAATTACTAACTTTTAAGCATGCATCTTTCTACTGACAAAGATTTTGTACAAATCATCTGGAGATATGACGCTTCTACTTCAGATATATTTGTTTTCCTTACCCCCACCAAGCATTTAGTCTGCTGGTTTATTTCTATCCCATCCTTGAGTTTTGCAAAGGCGTATTTCTACAGCCAGAGGAAAAGAGGTGATGATGGCGTTTAATCAGGACACTAATACTTCCAGTTGAGCATGTGTTTAAAATGGGTGAACATGGAGTTAGGCATGCAGTTTTATGGCTTAAAAAGTCCTTCTTATAAAATATGAAGTTGCAAATACCAATTGGAACTTAATGAAGTACATTTTGCAGCAATTTTCCCTGAACACCTTTTGTCAAGAATAATAGGTTTACTACTGTGCACTTTTTACACTTCTTGCAATGCAGTCCATGACTTATTTAGGACCTATAGTCTCTGTAGATCTGCTGTTTGATGGTATTATCACAATCATAGTATCCATTATAAGGATCACAAAAGGAAGAAAGGAAGTAGGTGAATATCATCTTTTTTACTGTTCTTGAGAAAAAGGGAAATTACATTTATTTCCTCTTCTGTAAAGCAACTTTTAAAAAGAGAACATTCTTCTGTGTTTTTTTTTTTAAATTAAATAATTGTAGTATAGTTAAAAAAGCCCCAGTTTTAAATGCTTGGAAAATTGTATTCTGACATGAATGTTATTGAAAATATCAGTTACCTGAGGTAGCTTAGTGGATAGCCTAGTGAAACCAGATGCCTAGTAGCAGCTTTTTGGGGACCTGAGTGGAAAAAAAACAAAGGTTCAACCCATCAGATTTATTCTATCATGGTACAAGAAGCCTTGTGGATAGAGAAAAAGCATGTTCAGAGAATGTGTTTTCACTGACATATTGAAGGGCATACCAACCTGGTTTCTTCAGGACTTGTCCTGGTCCAGCTCTACTTAATAAATGTATTAATGTCTGGCTGATACAGAATGTTATTATTAAATCTGGAGATCATACCAAGGCTGGGAGGACTGCCAGGAATATGTACACAAAGTTTGGCAAATTGGTGTGAAAAAGATATAATTCAGTACAGAGAATACATTGCTCTGCACTCAGGCATGTATAACCAGTTACACTGGAAAAAAAAATCAGGTATAAAAATTGAACTATGCTGATGTCAGTCCTTTAGAAAAAGACCTACAGGTTACGGTGGATCACAAGAACAACATGAGTCACCAATGTCATGCTGCTGTGAAAAGTGCAGGTATTATACAGACAAATGATCTTTCTGCTCCGCTCTGCACTGACAAGACCTCAGCTGAGTATTTCTCTGGTTTTTGGCAGCCCCTCAAGAACCTTCTGAAACTACTGGAGAGACTCCAGAGAGGTCTAGAAAACCTGACCTACAGGAAAGATTGAATGAAACGGGAATGTTTAAATTAAAGATGAAAAGACCAATGTGTGATGTGACAGCAGCGTTCAGGTACAAGACGTGCTGAACAATTGAGCAGTTACTCTCCAGATCAGTGTGGATAGGACAAAAAGCAATGGGCTAAATTATAGCAAATATAGCCAAAGCTGCCTATTAGCAAAAACGCCTAACAGCTAGTGAAATATTAGAATAGATTGCCTGGGGCACATTGTGGAGCCTCATTGCTGAGGGCTTTTCAAGAAGGGATTAGGCAGCCCTATCTCCTGCTTGATGGAGCAAAGTGAGATAGTTGAAAATTTGTATTTGGCCTTTTCGGTCTCAGGAAGGTGAAAGTCAGCCAGTCTTTCATTATAGGTAGTGGCTTCTGGGGAACAAGGTGGAGGACCTTCCAGAGGATGGGAGCCCTCGAAATAACAATAAAAACAGAAGTGCCTGAGAAAAATGATACACCTGTTTTATAATTCACACTCGTTCTCATCCCTAGCTCTTATCGTTACTACTGTGGGAAACCAGTTTGTTTACCTCTAACGTGAGTATACTAACAGCTCTAATTTTTCACTCTTTTATAACATCAACTTGCCTACACTTTTTATGAAGGCTAAATTACTATGTTATCCAAGATTAGAGAAGTTCTTAGTGGAAAGGGGATGGCAGAAAACTCCCCTGGCCCCGCCCCCCTCATTTAATCAGAGAGTCTAAAACAAGAGATGTAGGTTGGCTCAACTAACAAACCTCAATGCTCAGAATAAAACATTGAACTGGCAAAGGAGCTGATTTGTTCACGCTTTTGCATAGACATGGGGAATGTCAGAAATGTAATGAATAATATTCTGGCCCATACCAGAGGGATTTTAACTGTTCCCAAAGAAAAGCTATATTGTCTTGGGACAGGACAAAAAGGTTACATGTGGTACTGCCTGTTATTACAAATAATCCGCTTGATTATCATTTTTAGACAATTGTGTTAAAACCCATGAAGAGAAACATCTTCAATAAATACAGGACACAGCAGGCGCCATGGATACATTTTTTATAAAAGATCACCATTGACTGAAAATTATTGTTTGATTAAATTGACTGCCTGATGGTGAGGCTTCCAACAGATAAACACAGCCAAGAATATAATCAACAAACTGCATCATATTTGCATCTATTCCACGTTCTGTCTACTTAGAGAAGGAACAGATGCAGACTCAGCAGGAGTCAGAAGGAAAGGAATCAATAGGGAAATACTCTATTAAGAAGAAGTTTCTGAATTTATAATCCAACCTTGACCTAAATATGTTTAGATTCTCAGTCTGATAATTCTCTTGAACTGATGGTCTCTGAAATCCATATTTTCTCTCTCTATTTAATAATGTCCCTTTTCTGGCATTATTAGTCTAAATGAAATGCTGAAATACTTTTTTTAAGCCCTTCTGACATATGCTAGTGCAGATGCTACTCTAAACAACTACCTCTGCCTGCGGTTTATCTTAGTGTTTAGCCTACAGCTGCTTTATAAGGATTTGTTCCCCAAAATAAATGAATAAACAGCTCCGTTTCAATCCATCTAGGGCACAAAATTATGGCTGTCAGACTCCTTTGTGAGGGAGTCACCAGACCGCAGCATCTTCAGACATGCGTAGGGAACAGCATTATCCTTTATTTTGTCACTCACGGGTGTGTATAGACTTGGGCTGGAGATGGCTCGGTCCACTTTCACAGAAGCAACTGTGCAAGACACCACTGATTCACAAACAGGCTGTGTCAAAATGCCTAAGTATACTTTATGTCAGATGGTTTTGACCCTGACTAACACAGTAGGATCTTGCAGGATATCTTGCATTACTCCTGGAAGGTTTTTTCTGGGGCTGTGGGAATTATTCCCTCACCAGCTGATCACATCGTGAATGGGTTTCTTGACATTTCCCATGGCAGGATAGGGAAAATTTAAACACTTGCAGTCTGACAACTATTTATAGAGAGTCTAGATTGTTGATTAATTGAATTGGAAGTTAATTTAGGGGAGCACCTTCCATAAGGAAGGTTCAGCCTCATTAAGCAAGGTTCAGCTACTACAGTGGCATCATGGGACTTCTAGATGTTTCAAGTAGGATCCCTCAATAGTTAATAGGGAGACACCCAGGCATCTTCATAGGCAGGGTCAACTGGAGTCAACCCATCTTAAAATAGGTGAGAAGAACCATCCTCAGAACATGCCTCTCTCCTTGCATGGCCTCTAGCAGGACAAACTGATAATGGATGTGTAGACTAGAGACTAAAGATTTTTAGATGTCTAAAGCTGCATGAGTTGAATTCTACTTTCAGTTGCCTACACTGCCCTATGTACCCGGTGTTGGAGTTTTCAGGTAAGGGGAGATCCACTGAGTTCTCATATTTGTGTGAAGGTGAGCTAACAGTAGATGGGGATGCTTATCTACACTCATCCCACAGAGAAGAAATATAAACTACAGTGTGCAAGTTATTGTTCCTGAGCGAGATAAGTAGTCTGTACATTTATTTAATTACATCCACTGCTTTGTATTTTTTCCTTTATATCCAGGATAAAAAATGGGCAACTTTGCTACAAGTGAAATTTTTTTCTTGTAAAGGTAGTTTTATAATAGTTTATACATACATGTAGACTTTTATTCCCCTAATGCATGTTGTCCAGTTTAATTTGAATTAGTTTAATTATTGAACTTTCATATTACATAATAAATCTGTAAAATAGTTCTTGACTGTGGTTAGAAACAATGCAACATGTACACATAACTTAAGCAAAATAACTCCTTGTATTTTATCATTCTGTTTAACAAAAATCATAAGTAGAAGTTATGTTTTTCATGTTTTTGATGACCACTGTATTTCCTGCTGAGTAACCCCATCAAGTATGTAAAGATTTGGAAATGCTGGTTTTCTTACGAAGTTCCCTAAAGACTCTATTCCAATTGCTTCTGGAAATTTGGTGTAATACATATAAAGGATTTTAGTGTTGGTGAGGAAATAAAGGAAATGGATTTTTTTTTTGGTTGGTTATAAGGAACTATATGGCAGAAAAGTTGCAGGAGCCTGTTATCAATAATGCATAATGCAAAAGCAAAGTAAAAACAAATCACACACACTAAAACATTTTATCTAACTAAATATCTGAAAATCCTATTAATAACATCATCAACAAGGAATACAACAACAAACCAGCCTTATGATCATGACCTACATGATGAATTATATGACATTTTCCAAAGTGAACTCAGTAGGTACACTATTCCAGTGTTTAGAAAAAAATTGGCCATAGAAAAGTTTTCCTCCTTTCAGAATAAAATGCTGCAAGTGATAGGCATTTCAGGGAGTTGAGAGTCTAATTTATTTTTCTTTTTTCATTTAAGCTTCTCTTGATAGAAGTGACAGCAGGTTTAGTTAAATCCCATTTTAATTTGCTTTCTCTCTTTTTTTTAACCTCTCCCACTCCATAGGTCATTCTGATACTAAAAATCTGATTTTTTTAATGGATGAATGAGGTTAGAGTCTTACTTTTGTTTAATTTTGTTTCAGAAATAATGAATATAAGACTTGAAATAACTGCCTGCACCTGGTACATCACATAGGACTTGGACTAAAAAAGGGGAGAGAGATGATGTAGTTGAACACAACCTCAGTCTATTATTCTGTACTTGCACTAATCCTCCTTTCTTTTTAAAAGTCATCCCAGGAGAAAATAATTTGAGGTATTCAGGGGTGTATTAACTTGCTGACTCAAGATTCCAATATTACTGGGTTGCACTCATAGGCTACTTGACCTATTGATGCACCAAAGTACACGTTCAGCTTAAAATGAATGTCTGAATCTAATCAATAGTTAGACATTTTCTGCTACATCAGGTTTGATGATGACTTTGCAGGCTGTACTATATCCTTTTGACAGGTTAAATAAGTATATTCATAGATCTTGTGGCTTTGACAAACTATTCACTGGAAGGTGAGATATACATCTTCTGTACCCAGAAGATCTTTGCCACATTGATTAGTTACCTCCAGGCACTGAAGTAAGGGAGCTTCACATTTAATGCCTGACTACTTCTGTCATAGGTGCCAAAAATATTGTGATTAAATGGTTTAGCGGGTAATGCTCAAACTTGTAATAAATAATTCTGATCACTGATGCCAAAAAGGAAATGGTTTGAGGATCTTGGTTATTTTTAATAGTACTTTTTATTTAACCAGTATTAAATTCATTTGATGTATTGTTTACAGAAGCATGTAGGCATAAGAAAGAGCTGGGCCCATCACTTTCAACATCTAGTCAATGTCAAAACAGCTGTTGGTGGTATATTAGACTGTTCAACTCACAGAGCTGCCTCACCTAAGCTGTGGACAAATATGTGAGGTTGCCAAAAAACAGAAAACACAGAAGATGATAAGACAAATTGTGCAGATAATATACTTGCTAAATGTTGCAAAGTGAGTTGCAATCCTCCAACTGAAAGATTATACCACCTATTCTATTTATTTATTTATTTTTAGTTTTGGGGCACAAAGATCATTTCACAAATCTCAACAAATTTAAAATCCTTAATACATATAAAAGTCCTAATGATAGTCTACAATAGTAAATGGCTGAATGGCAAAAGGTTTCCTGTAGCAATTAAAAATCTTCCCTGAGATTCTCCTTGTCTGTTCGTGCTATATATCATAGAAATAGACTTCTCAAATCATAACAAGGAGTTTAGGCATACCAAGGTTTTCACTGAGTCCAAAATAATGCAGATCAGACCTGCAAATCATGACACCATGTCAAGGGATAACTGCAATTTGCCTTGTTCATGGAATAAATCTCTGACATGATAAAAGTACGAACTGTTTGGAATGTAACGCTTCGACAAACCAACTCTTCAAGGAGAAGCCTTCGATTTTCCTCTTCTGTACTTCCAGGAGATTATGATGTCCAAAGTTACCAACATAAATAAATTTGCTTACAGCAAATAAGGCTACTAGACTGGGCAAACCTATTCTTGGAGCCTTGAAGCTGTCCAGAAACTCAGGTCAAATTATGAAAAWGGAAAGTGAAAAGCAAACCTGCCAGATTGTATCAAGAACATACTGCTTAGAGGTTAATTCCTAGCCAGTGAGCTTAGTGAAAATACTTTAATAAGTATAGTTTTCCAGCTTTACTGAATATAGGGGTTCTTAACTTTACACTGTGTGTTGAGCTGTAGGTTTGTTTTCAATTAAGTGGTAATTTGCTTTAGGTGCTCTTCCTGGGTGGTCTTAGAAGACCAGTTGTTTTATTAATTAGGAACACTCTAAAAAGACCAGACTTGAAAATAATTAAAAAATAGAAATTTAAAAAGACAGTCTATGATTTTACAAGTCACTCACTTTTTACACAGAAAATTACATGCCTTTGCAGATGATTTAATTGAAGTGGTCCATGAATGTAAGGATGCTTTATCATTGTATTTGGCAGCAGATAGGAGTTCGTTCCTGCTTCTTGCTTTGCCCATTCCCTAAGATGAAAAAGAACTACACGAATGCTGTAGCACTCTACTGAAAATGAGCTAATTAATTCAACTGGAATTTAGATTTATTGGTGGGAGCCCAGTGCAAACACCATACATTTTTTGGCTCAGAACGCAGGCAGACGGACTCTTGATTTACCTACAGCTTAGAACGTAAATGTATTCCACTCATGTAAGAGCAGGATTCAGAAAGGGCTGGTAATATGAGGTGTCTGTTGGACTATGATTTGAGAACCACAGAAAGTGTCCTAGTTATCCCCTTCTGAGAGCACAGCATGACTCCTGGCTAAGAGGTGGTTGTCGGCTCGTACACGCAGTGTTTGCAGAATGTAGCTGCTGCTGCGCAGGGTTGACTCTGCCATACCTGGGTTTCACTGTCAAAGAATACAGTTGATTCATTGCAAATCAGGGCTGAAGTGCAATGCCATGTCTCTAGCATGAATGATTTGGAGAGTAGGGCTTATGGAAGCAAACTGAGTGTCCAGTAAGGACATGAAAAACCCATTTCTCTATAATTTGGAATCTTTAATGTTAGCTCTTTTCACCTGAAAAACCAACAAAGTCCCACTGTGGAACACACCATAGGCAAAGATGATGCTGACCACTTGAATCCTTAACTGCAGTGATCATTATTTTCAATATGGTTTGGAGGACTGTTTTTCTTCCATTTTCTATTGAAAAGAACATAAAAATTGCAATGTTCATAATTCTTTCTGTACAAGGCAAAATATCTAGCGGATCAAAATAACCTGCATGTATTTTCTATAGTACACTTGAAGAAAAAGGAGGAATATCTTCTGTGTGAACATCTTCCAGTATTCTGTTTTAATTCCCTGCATGGCTTTGGAGAAGCCAGTTGGTTGTTCTCTGCATCATTTTCCTTTCTGAAAAGTGAAGATAAGGAGCTTTTCTTTTTTTTCTTACACTCTGATGTACTAAAATTTTAAAATATTCACTTACCATAGCAGTACTATAAGTAAATCTACCACTCTATATTTAGATACACAGCAACTTATCTTTTTGTTTTACAGAAAAAAACATGTTTTTCAAAGTTTTTATAATAACTGATTTCAACAGCCATAGTTATTTTTTTAGCTGCAAAATTATGCATAAAACAAAACTTGCTTTTACTACACATTCTTGCAGTGTCTAGATATTTTATTTAATTTTCTCACTCTTTAAAGATGATAGTAGTTATAGCCACAGATAAAAGAGACTGTAAGCGTATATAAGGGTGGTCCTGATTAGTAAGCTAAAGCAATATGTCGTTGGTGTTCCCAGAAGAATTTGAAAGACCATACAATTGTTTTTTCCTGAAGGTATATGTTTGTACTACTGCCTTTACTATCTCAATCACATACTTCATGGCTTTCACAAATAATCTGCCTCATTCAGGAATTTTTTCCTAATTTTAATATCTATCTCAGCAATATTTCATATATTTATTTCACCTCCCTCTGAAACACTGGAAACTATCTGCAGGTAGAGATATCCTTGCTTTTCTTAAGTGGTAGCGTTGGAGCCTGKTTTTTTTCTTCTTTTTTTCCTGCAGTGTAGTCCACCTCTTCAGACCATCCAGAATTTTCRCTTAAATCCCCCATTACTGTTGTTGGAAAAATCTTTGGTCTCGCCTTTCCTCTTTATCTGGCATATTATAATGAATTTTTTAGTTTGCGGATGTGGCCTGTAGTCAGCAGTACGTGGGGCAGCAGCAGGACACAGACCAGAGGCTCTGAGGACCATTGCAGCTTAAATGCATTACCACTGTGATGACAGAAGATGGGACTCAGTGCTGAGGTATTTCTTCTTAGAGGATACGATGTTGTCAACCTTAGGGACTGAGAAATCATTTCTAGCACTATCAGCATCTTTGTGTTCCCCCTTTTTTTTTTGTCCCCATAATAATGATGGTAATAATAAAAATATGGAGTACAAAAGAAAAGCCATCAACAAATACAGAATCAAACAAATCAGATCAATAACTCTTCAGCAGTCTGTGGTCTGAAAATGACAGCACCCTGGCTTGGCCATCATGCTTCCTTTGTGGCTGGAAAGATGACAGTGAACAAGATTTTTTAGTTCTGTTTTTAATATTCACTGGACTAGAGGGGACATATTTCCATTAATGTTTCAGTAACGACAGTGCAGCACAGATATATATCTTATTTAAAGTCATAACGTAAGTGATAATGGAAAATGTAACATGACTAATCAACCACTGATTTACCTTCACCACTTATTAAATCACTCTGTCCCATTGTCTTTCTCATTGCCATTCTCCAACGTGCTTCATTTTAAGCTGTTAAAAGTAACTTGGCGTCTAGTTCTATGTAAAGATGAGACTGTAAAAAAACCCCAGAGTGTCAGGGCACCGCGAGGAGAGAGCTGGGAGCCAAGACAAGCCATGGGGACAGCAGGACCTTRCCCTCCCCAGGTAGGCCTTGTCATGTAGCACCCAGCAAAGGAGCAGGGCTGGGATGGGGATGGTGACCAGGGCCAGCCTAGAGCCCTGTGACTGCCCAGCAAAGCTGCAGTGATGGGGAGGACCAAGGCCTGGCCAGGATGCAGCCCACAGGTTGGGCTGAGGATAAGGGCTGGTGAGGTGGCTGGCCAGGGACTCACACAGCTGCAATGGTGGCCAGCCTGGAGCCGCAGTCCAGGCTGTGCCCAAAGCCCTGGAACCGAGTTATTATGACGTATTTTACCACAGCACTACCTGAAAGTCCTGATTGTAATAATGAGAATTGAACCTCCTGGCCTCAAGTGTCTTATAGACTGAAAAAAAGCATGGGAGCAGAAGGACTCACAGACACATTGAAGAGTGCAGCAGCTTAATCAACATGACCCAGCAATGCAAAGGCAAGATGCAAAGGCAAAATGAAGAACAGAGTTTGGGCCTCCTAAGTAAAGTACCTGCATCTCTTCTGTATCCTTGCAGAAAATCAAGGTGCTTTCCAGATCAAGCTTGTTGAATCTTCAAGTGAATAGGTCACTCTTTTCCAACTTTACGAGCTGCAATATTTAACCTCAAGACTGGTTGAATTGTGATTTTTGCAATCTCTTTTTGGAGAACGACTGCCTCTTTTTGGATGTTTTAAATACTAAGGAAGATTTCAGATTTGTTTTGAAGACTCATGAATGTCTGAATATTCTCTATCAATTCTCAAAATACATTTCTGTGTAGCAAAAAAATTACTCTAGACAATTTGCTTTTGAAAAAGCTGACTAAAATTATTTCAATAGAATACCATGTACATAAAAATAATATTTCACCCCAAAGGGTCTTAAAGAAGGCAAATCTGATATTTAGATGAGAAGCTCTTCTTTTAAAATTATTTTAACTATATAATCATGTTTTCTTTTTTTTTTTTTTTACACAATGTCAGTATTCAGTGGTATTAATATCTACACTGTAGTGAGGATAATTTACAGGAGGTTAAAGATACACAGAAAGAATATAGTCAGTACTACTATAAAAAAAATAGGTGATGATAGCAATAATAATGACATGTCATTATGATCTTATCTTGATGTTTATAATATGGAAAAAAGGAAGAAAGTAAAGTTTAAAAATAAAACTAAATATGGCAGAGCTCTGTAAGACGTGTTTAAAGGCACATTGTCTTCCTCATGTTCCACACCTAGATGTATTATTCTAGGCAAGAGAAGAAATCAGTAATTTCTTCCGTTTACATATTTTCCTTACAAAAATCCTTTTCCCAGAGCTTTCAAATGGAACAATCAAAAACAATAATCTATCAGTGATCTTTATGGGCGCCTTCCAACTTGAGATATTCTATGATACTGTGATTTAAAATGACCCAACAACTTTTGTCTAATCAAAAAAATGTACAATAAAAGAAGGGCAGAAAAAAGGAGTCTCTAATTTTTCCAGTCTCAGATGATAATTGAAGTTTAAAACACAAAACTGACTGCCACCTGAAATGTCACCTTCAGAAAGTACCTTGATAATAGAGTTGCTGAAAAAAAATTAAAAAATTTTAAAAAGAATTTAGAACCTTGTCCTAGTGAACTGTGGCAAGAGTAGCAACAGAATGATGAAATATGATGAGGAGCATGTAATACCTATGAGACTGAGGTTGCACAAAAAGCAGCCAAAACATAATTTATGCAATCCTCATTTGGGCATTTTCCCCATTTTTCATAAGAAATGGCATAGTAACCAAAATATTTTTCATAAATGGGTAAAAACAAGCAAGCCAGAATAGAAATGGATGATACCTTTGTAGGACCAAAATTTTTATTGGTGCAGCAATATGCCAGTAATGTCAATAATGAGGAAAATGTGGGATTATGAAGAATAGCTCTAAAATTAGAGACCTTTTTGAGGTTAACAGAGTCTAGTGAAGAATTCTCCACTTCGGTATCTTTTCGTATTTCCACCTGTTCAGCAAAGGCATCAGGAACTATGACATGTACTGATTTAACAACAGGACTAAAAAGCTTAAAGTGACTCTATAAGCACTGTCTTCTGCTTTTAACACATCCCAGGTCATATTCTAGCACTCCATGGTACAAGGCTGTCTCCCGTTCAGACTGATGTAGGGCCTGGGTTGCAGTGTATGTAACAAACTCACTAGTTTTAATTTGGCTTGTTAAATAACAGTGAAACTTGAAATGATGGCTAGCTGAGCAAATATGTTCCTAAGGGTCATAACAAGGCTTGTGCAGGCTAAGGCTCATATTTCCTGCCTGAGGAATTATGGTACAGGTGTGTGTATGCTTCCAGTATTAGTCTGGAAACAACCTATGGAGCTCTGTATCTACTCCCACCTTCACCTGCCATGTAATTGCTAAGGGACTGACCTATTTTAAAATCAGATCTAGTTTAGCTATATAAACGTGGTAAGATTCACCTCCCAATTAAGCCAGCTGAAATTTGGGTATGTAAAACATAAGTGTCTACTACAAGGGAAGAAGATTTCGAAGCTTCCGCTGTAGGCAATGGAAAGTAAGGCTGTGGTTCACTTGCCCTCATGTGGGTGTCACCTGCTGTATCGGTTGCCTTCATAGCTGGTACAAATGAATGGGGCTAACCAATACGTTGTAACTGAATGTGTGCTGATTATGTGCTGAACATGATTATTACATTTAACTATGTCATGAGCTTAGGGTGACTATACTTAGATGTGTCTGATAGGTGCTTAATGGCAGCTAAATCTCACTGTATGATAAATCGTGTTAATTTTGGATCGTACTATACAAGAGAAAAGACTTAAATGAGTCCCTTACTGCCACGTTAGGCAAAGTCAGGATTTGGCTGCCTTCCTTTAAATAAAAAACACTGCATTAGATGATGGAACAACTTCCAGCTATTTCTATAATATAGGAGCTTTCTCTATTTCATGTTTTCTTTGTAATTAGCAAAAAGCAAATTATGTGTTTGTTTATAAAACTCTGCTAACAGGACTCAAAGAACTTCAGAAGCCAAGTCAAAGATATTTTTTACATCAAAAAATAAAAATGAGGCACTTCCTACAACTTTGGACGATTTCTGTGACTCTGTAGTTACAGAATATGGACTGCATCAGACTGAAGTCAATCTTCAAGATTGATTGCTCAAGAGAGGGAACAGGAAAGTTCTTAACAGTTACTTCTTAACTTTCTCACGGACAGGGCTGGTGGAGGTGAGTTAGCTGTCCCGCACAGCATGTAACATGCTAAAGCATGAATTCTCCCCAGTTCTGTAAGGAGCTACTCAAGTCTGCTGTGACTCAGTGCGCCGAGTGGCTGAGTGAT
The DNA here is from genome assembly GCA_035582835.1 of Phoebastria nigripes. Taxonomy (NCBI): domain Eukaryota; kingdom Metazoa; phylum Chordata; class Aves; order Procellariiformes; family Diomedeidae; genus Phoebastria; species Phoebastria nigripes. The sequence goes on along the minus strand of JAYKAV010002855.1, from coordinate 2,660,629 downwards.
ATGCAACCCACCCAAGGTCTGACCTTACTTTCCTGAAGTCAAGGAAGCTTTTTGTCATTAACTTAAATGAGAGGAGGAGTTCTATAGCGAATTGGGCATTGGGCTCAGGGTTAGCCTCAGTTAAAATACTGCAGTGTAGGCAAAGATCCCAAATGAGCATTTTTTTTAAACAAGCAGTCTATCCTCCCACAAAATAGTCCATTGATGTGAGTTCAGGAGATGTGCTCTTCATAAACAATGCCTCCAGCATAAAGGGAAATAAGCAAAAAATACCTTCATCACCAAAGGCTCATCAACTGGTGGCTTAAGAGTACATAGCATGAAAAAGTACTTCTGCCTCCTTCTGCCTTTTAACTATTGGTGTCCATTATATTTACAATATAATTACTTCACAGAAACTGAATAGTCAAGTAGGATGAAGTTTGTCCTCTGAACAAAGAAGTAGACCTCCTTCTTCTATTCCCCCCAAAAGCACGCATTTTTCTCAATTTATTAAACTGTCAGGGAGCTGCTAAACCACCCTTTCAGGGCATAACTCAATACTCAGTACTCAATAAATACATGTCTCATTTTGTCTTTAAATTATTGACATACAGAATAAGAAAAAAAGCAGATTCTTATGGTTTTTCAGGGTAAGTATCTGACCTTTTTTAATATGGCTGTTTATGTAACATCTGACACAGAGAATTTTGATCTTGACTGGGATTTTTAAGCACTGTAAAAAAATTATACAAAGCATATATCTCATAAACCCTTGCACACAAAGGATTTACAACACAGAAGATTTAACTGTGAAACAAAGCTTCTGCAAGAATTGTTTACGTTTTTATATTAGCTATGGAAACTTGTTGAGAAAATATGATTTTTCATTGCTGTCAGAATATTACATTGTCCCAGATTCATCCACACCACAAAGCAAAGGAGACTTCTGGGGTTGGCTCTATTTTCTGGGTGGATGCACAAGTCTGTCTTTTTTTTTTCTTCTTTTTTTTTTAGAGCAAAATAAGAAGTAGAATATGAGTCAAAAGACAAAAAAAAGTAAATTTTGCAAATAAAGATTTATTGCTGCAATGTTATGCTCAGCTTTGTTGCAAACCTTATGATCTTTATAGTTTTTGATTTGTTCACAGACAKATTCTCTAGCATTGGCACTCTGACATCTGTGTTTAATATAAGCACTGTTTCTAGACATCTTCTGGCAAAAACACTAAAAATAAATAAAGACAGAAGATGCACATTTAAAAAGTCACTGTTGAATATGTGCAAGTGGGATTTCATAATGGTCATTTCAACAAAGGAAGAAATGTGTTTGTTTGAATTCCATGGATCATTTTCCTCTCCCTCCTCTTAAGATACAGCCTATTACGTGGGTTTCAGCTGACCCAAATTTTATGGTGGTATGGAATTGAGAAGTGCTGGCATCAAAACTTTAATAAACACAGTGTTGAATCTGTGAGAATAAACCTGCAGATCATGGTTTGGCAAGCATGGCACATTTTGGAAAGAAAGATGTCAGAGTAACAGATAAATAGTTAAAAACTATTTTTTCTTTGAAAACAGAATTTCATTTAGTCCTTCTTTTTGCCTACTTAATGCTAACTTTATTTGCTTCCTATGCTGGATGATAGTCCTGGAGTGCATAGTTTGCTACAAACCTAGAATATTGTATATGATTGATTAGAATTGAAGTCTGAACTGCTGTATGCCATTTCACAGTGGTTTCTTTTCTCCTTTGCAGTCCGGTAATACCAGCCTGGCAAAGTGTTGCCATGATTGGTCTGGGCTCATTGTTCCCTGTAAAAAGAAAGATTGCTGGGGAGTCAGAAAACCTGTCTCAGATTTGGAATTCTTATTTTGAGAGTAACTTTTATCTTTGATAATGTTTGGGTAAGTTTCATAACCTTTTTGGAATTTAGTTTCCTATTTCTGAACAAAAGTTTGGAAAAGAGTTTCCTTCTTCATTGGCAGAGGGAAGAGGCGATGGAGGAAAAACAAGTGTTTTGTTATTTTGAAAGGGTTTTTTACTTTCCTATCAATACCATGTGACAAAAAGTGCCACGCATGATAATTATTTGTTCTTAATAAATAATAAGGTATTGCATACAGAAAATATTGCAGTATAAATTATAAAATACAAATTATGACAATAGTACCCTCTCTTCTACTCGGGAAGAATTTTAATTTTTATGCTGAAATCCCAAGGGGACAAATAATGCAATGCACAAAAAGAAGTAGAAAATATTATTTTATCACTCACCTGARGAGACTTCACAGTACATTAAAGGGGAGAAGAGAAAAGAAAATGACAACCAACTGGCTGTAAAAGTGATAAGAAAACAAGACAAAAAGAGTATTTTCTCTCTTTAATTTTCACTATACCCTCCTGGGTCTCTCATAAGGAAGTTGCTACTTCACACCTGGTTTCCTATCCTGTGTGGTGAAGACCATCAGCAACAACTGACTGCCTTTAAAGCCAACTTTTCTGCTACTTTTTAGTCTTTTAGTTCAAAAGGCAGCTGGCTTCCCTTCCAAACATAAGTCAATTTCACATGTCACCACACGCTGTCAAAGTGTGGCTAAAAATCCATAGATCTGAAAACAGTTTAACTCTTAAAGTTTGTAAAACAGGCACTACAGTAGGCAGCAATGGAGTAGATTTTTTTTAGTCAGACCCCCCGGAATCGTTAACTGTTAGAGGCTCTGAATGCCATAATTTTGTAAATCATAGGTGATTTAAGCTGTTCTTAAATAGTAATTTTGGGAAGCTCTACCCACACATGAGGTGAGTGGACCCTCCCTGTATGAGTAATTCCAAGACAAACCATTAATGTAATCACAACATAGAAATGAACACTTGTGTACGCTTGTAGAAATGGAAGGCAACTGGGTAATATCTGGTGGGTAGTCATGATTATGAGAAGATATGGGCGAATGGGGTAAGTATTAACTAGGCTGAATAGCAGCACATAAATATAGCGGTGTCTGGTACCAACAGCAGAAGAATGAAATAGTCATCAGGAAAGATATATCAAATCATTCTCGACATCGCTGATACATATCGCTCTTTAATTGTCTTAGTCAGCCTAAAACTAGATGCAACCTGCATTACTTTCAATGGCTTAAGCCTGTTTAAGGGGTTATTTTGAAAGTCAGTTCCTACTATCTTTCCTGTGCTGGTGTTGCAGGTCTGATATCCTGTTGCTATGAACTTGTCTATTTCAAGCTATATGTGGCTGTACCACTGTGGAGGACACTTGCCTAAATAGTACATCACTGATTTTAGTCTAAAACTATTGTCCTAGCATGACAATGTAATGAAACAGGATTTGAAAATTATCCAAGCTTTTGGGAAACTGAGCTCAGCTAAAAGGAGTAAGAGGCTGGCTGTTTCCTTTTTCTACTATGGAAAGATCCCCAACATTTTTGGAAGTGTCTATGTGGTCTTCACGCCATCTTTTGTCACCAAGAAGGAATAATTCCAAATATCAGTTAACAAAATTGCCTCTAAGCAATTTAACGGGAGAGGAAAGAGGGCATCCCAATTAGCAGCAGTACTGCTTGGCAGCTGGTGCTTTCACTGCTGTAGCCCCACCTCCTTTCACAAACCTGAGCACTGACTTGGCTAGCTGTGTATTTCAGACAGCTTTTGATCCCCACTTCCACTACCATTCCAGCAAAGAGGCACTCAGGTAGGACCCCAGGACTCGAAACTATCATAGAAATTAATCATCAGCAACTAAATATTACAGCTTTACATCTAATTTGAAAGAAACAAATAACTACAGCGTTAGAATCAGTTCATTATGCACTGAAATTAAGCCAGAGATTTTTGTCATGTTATGACATACAGATCAGATACCCATCCTTTCTCTTTCTTAGTACGGATACTAACTTGCTTTCCCTACTTCTCTAGTTTCTCCCCATCATGCTCTGAGATGAGTAAAAAAGAGGAAAGGACTGCCTCTTTAAATTCAGCAATCTGAAACAGTTGCATCCCTCAATTACCKTTTATAACATGTAGTTCTTATTTTTGTATCTTCTTTAATATTAAGGTAGTTTTTAAGGTTTCTTTTCAGTGCTGTTAGGAAATTAGTGTGATGCAAATTTGAAAAACATCTATAAAATCAGCATTTATTATGTATTTGACCTRTTGTTACACTTTCTGATAAAATTTGGGCAAAGAACAAGCAAGACATTATGTAGAAACAGTGCTAAGAAATGCTAGGAGTGGTTTACACAAATAAAAGGGAGAAATGTGTTTCAATCTTTTCCTGAGCATTTCTGGTTTATTGCCTTGTATGATAAAGCGTTGTGTTCCACAGCTTCATTTGCTTGTGTGCACAGTAACTTAGTAATTGGCAAGTGTAAGGGGGGAGTAAATTATATGTCCTCTAAGGGGTTAGTTCCTTAACTAAACTTCTGTATGCAAGGGTTTTGAGAGAAAGATTATATTTTTATTTGGATAACATCTCTTGGAATCTGGGGATTAAAGCAAGGAGTGGTGAGGGAGCTTAGTCCTTCCTTATCTTTAGGCAGCCTGGCTAAAAATACGAGGAAAGTTTTCCATTCTTGCACTTATTGTATAGTGTACGCTGGCCTCCTAAACATTCCTGATAAGGGTAGTGCTTAAACAGAAGAAGCCATCCCAACCCATACAAACAAATAATGGCTAAGGTTTATTTTGGTTTTGTTATTTGTTTGTTTTTCTTTTTTTTTTCCTGAAGAAGGAGAAGGAGAAGGAGAAAGAAATCTTCTTATGGGGCCAGATTTTGATGAATTGTTGGTTTCACAGCTTCAGATTTTCACTGCAAAATATGTTGTTTTGATCTGTGTATTGTATAYACATGTTGAGATCAGCAGAAAACAAGGTAAAGCTGAATCCAGATTTACCAACAGGAATTTGATCAATCTCAAAGATTTGGTTACTTGTCTCACCAGTGACTTGGCATACAGAATGGGTCCCTTCCAGTCTTTACATCTGGTTTCATTTCAGTGGAAACCAGGAAAGAGAGGGAGAGCATAAGGGAATTTGGTACAGACTCTGGTGTTGGTACATTGCAGTTCAGAGGCAATCAGGGCATGCTATGAAGGTGGGAACTGGCAAGTGCTTTTCCATTCCTAATCTGCATGTAACCTGAAAGTCTCATTCCTGTTCCCATTGATGTCAATAGCAAAACACAATGTGACTCCGTCTTTGCCAAGTGTCACTCTGTTATCCTCTATGGCACCTCCAAAGCCATGGAGATAAATGAGAATTTTTGAGAATTTAAAAAAAAAAAGTTACTGAGAAAATTAAACACAGGTTAATATTTTTTTCCTATTGCAGGTAAGCTCTCTTTCTTCCTTCACATCTTTATCTCATCCTCCAAAAGAAACAAATAAAAAATCTTAAAAGAACAGCCAGGCAGCCCACATTCTTACAGCAATTTTCCAGGTGCAAAACTTGTCATTCAAGTACACTTAAGCATCTTTTCTCTTTTAACCTTTTGGGTCTTGCATTTCCCCTTTACATTAATGTATTCTTAGGAAGAGAAAGAGGGATTTTTATGAATTTAAAGTAAATATTAAAAAAATATACTTGTAAGAATGTTTTATTCATTTCAGGATTCGTTTTTTTTTTTTTTAAAAACTCATTCCTGCAAAAGTTTTATATTCAAGGGGGTTCCAGCTGCAGTTTTTAATCTTGTTTCAGAATCTGCAAATCTTAAACTTTTTGAGGCAATCGGGTTGCAATTATTCCAAGCACAGACAGTTGTGTGGGATGCATTGTCCAGGACATGAGAAGACTTGTTTCAAGTCTTTGCTCTGCCATTGACTTCTGGTGTGATTATGATTGAGCCATTTACCCTTCCTTACTTCTCTTCCTTCTGTGTAAAATAGAGTTAATAGTATTTCCATATTTTGTACAGAGTTTTGCTACAACTGTATTAAAGACTAAAGGTTGTTTAAATATTGGAGTCATGGGGTATAAAAGAGTTAAGAGTTAAGAATTTGGTTACTTGGATTCTCAGTTTATTTCTGGCACTGTAGTTTTCATGTGTTCACCTCAGTATTTCAATGTCATCTTAGATTTTTAGTTGCATATAAGGTTGTTCTAAGCCCAAAGCAAAAGAAACCAAGCAGACAAAAATCACAGCAGACAGGACATGCAATGTAATGATATCAAGCAAAGCTCTCTTGAGACTTAAAGTCTAAATCCTATTCAGTTATTCCAGAGCTGAAGCAGTCCCTTAGAGAAGAGCATAAGGTTAGTGCTAGGTCTATGAGGACACATAGCAGGATTCTTAAATGGTTTATAAACTCAAAGGCTATTATGCAGGTAAACATTTCTATCCACTTTTCCTTCAGTTTAAAAACAGAACATCATAAAGTTTGTCCTGAAAAGAATCAAAAGTACAACCTGAAGAAACACAGCCTTTATATTATTCCCTTTCCTGTCTTGTTAGAAGAAAGATGGGTTTTTACATCATGATCTGGATGCCAGCAAGCCAGAGAACAGCTTCTGAAAGGCAGATGCCTTAAGAGAGCTGGGTGCTAATCTCAAGGAACACCCCTTGCCACTGCATTAGCAAAAAGAGGTGGTCTTTCAAGTGCATAGGACCAGGCGTATACAATTTTGGCTCCTGTTTTTTTTCTGAGGAGGCAGGGAGAAATTAATGACTCAGCCAGCCTCCTTTCAAAAATGCAATAAGTGGCTGGTACCATTCATGGGTAAGATGCAGCTACAATGCTAAAAAAGGACTCGCGAAGTGATGCAGCCTCTCCTATAGAGTGTGACGCTGAGCACACAAGGCAGTGCAGGCGGCTAATAGTCTGTAGCCAGCTGCTTCTTCCCCTCCCCACCTCAGCAAATCCTGCCCTAGTTCCCCATCTAGCACATGGCTTGTATAACAGGCTGCTGCATTCTCACTTGTCAGCAGGAACTGAAATTGTTTAGTACAGGGCTTACTGCAGAGCGGTCTCTAGTAATTTGGATTTGAAATGGTAAATATGTAAGTGATGATAGCAAGCCCAGACAGTAATGTTGCAGTCAGTAGACACAACAGAATTGAAATGATCCTTGCACAATAGTATTGCTATATGCAGAAACTGAAGTTAATGAAACAGCATTCTGAGACAGAATTCTACCAACAATTTACAGGCAAATGCCCATAGTAAAAGGACTAAATATGGTCTTTATTACAGTTTCAGGTTGCTTCCCTTCATCTGTTACTACCACCAGCCTCCACAGCAGAAAGTATTCCCTCTCCTTTACATTTTCTCCAAGAGATCAAAATGAAACCAGTGGAGAATAGTCCCAACCATTCCCAATGAGGTCTTCAAAACAGGAAATAGCATTATCATACTGATTGCACTGATGGTAGTGATAGACCAGCATGGACGTTTTGTCCAAGAATAGGTGTTTTTTACAGATGTCATATGTAAGTTACAGCCAGCCTGGAAAGAACCAAAGACATCTGAAATAGTAGTGTTCTCTAAAATATTTTTTGTAATCTTAAACAAATACAGGAGATTAGTTGATGAATTATAGAACCATCTATACATTAATTTTCTTCATATTGGATGGTATATGGTCCCATTAACTGGAAGCTTCTAATCCTGAAGTGGTGAATGATGACTCTCATCGTCCTTGAAGCCCACTCTCCCCACAGACCCTTACTAGCTAACAGAAATGGATGACCAAAGCATATGCCATAACCTAATACAGTCTCAAATTCTCCCATCACCTCAGTGATCAAAGCTGGTCTAAACTGCAACCGAGAAGACTTAAAGCTTGTTTTCTGAAGATATCACAGTATGTTCACAGTATAGCTGAGCATCCAATTTACTCTGTCTTCCAAGAAACCTGTAGAACAAACTAGAGAACATAGCTTTCCATTTCATTGCTCTTGCTCTCTTTTTAATCGCCTCTTTCTCTTCTTTTTAACCTCAGTTTACTGTCCTAATTTCTTTAAAACTTCCCTTGGCTTCTGTTAAGTTCTCCAAAAGGTTTATGTGCTTTCTTGCCAGGCAATTTCTTCCCAGATCCCATGGCTCTACTTTTAATAACACTGATACATTTCTCACCGTATTTCTTGCTCTACATTTTTTCTGGGTCTTTGATTTTTCACAGCAAATGGTGACTTTTATGAAGCCTTGTTACCACTGCCACAAATTCACTGCAGAAAGCAATCAGCCCTGCTGCAGAATGTGATCCTAGAGTGTTACAAGGTCTCCAGTACCTTTATGAATACTAGTGTATATAATTAAGTCCTTTGGTACAATCTTATGATACCTGCTGAAGTTGCAAGGGCATTAAGCATCAAATCCTTTTCCTAGTATCACATAATCTGGTTTTGTTCTGCAGACTTAAAATAAGATTTACCCTAGTGCTTTTGCCCTTAGTTTGCTATGTAGGGTTGTCTTACACCTATTCCTTTCTTCATGTCTCAGTTTAACTGGTGATAAAAAGGGTAGGTAAAATATGGGCTACGCTTAATTAAAATGTCATGTTAGTGCTCTCATGACATAATCTTCTAAAAATAAGTCATGAAAATGTGTTTTTTAAGAATGACATAACCAATTTATTTGGAATAGAAGAATAAACTGAACAAGACAGTAAAGACCGATATGATGGATTGTATTGATCCAACAGTGCAGTGTACCACAGTTCAGATAGAACTAGAAATATTCATATTCAGTCGCTCCCGTTAGACACCATAACCACTGCCAAATTCTTTTTATAAAGGAAAATAAAGAAAAAAAAAACCACAGATAGCCCGCATGACAAAATGACTGGATGATTTGTTCATTTTGATCCAGTGGCAGACAACAGGCCACTTGCGCAGTAATACCATTTATTTTTGAAATAGCATCAGGACATCATGCTGGAGCAAATAATAGAAAGATGGTCCCTGTCCAAAAGAGCATCCATCCTAGCACAAACAGTGTGAGGATTTTTAAAGGAAATAAGGGTTAAATACAGTTTAGCAATCAGTAACTACAGCAACCTCTATACCCACCACGTAATCATCACTGAGTGTTTTGTACTGATCATAATGTAGTTGTATTTCAAAAAGAGAATACAAGAAGACCACACAATAGCATGGTCTTTTAATTTTCTTTCAGGGAGTACTTTCTGTGTATAAAGAGTGTGCTGGAAGAAAGTATAATGGTGTTTATGAGAAAATTTGACAAATGGGCAATCTAGGTAAGCATAGTTGGCAAGGTGGCATTTGATAAGATTTAAATCTGTTGTGCTAAGGAAGCATCTGCTGTGGAATGGCTCCCTCACAATGAACTCTATTAATAACATAGATTTGCCAGCGGCATGTGGTGTTACAAAAATATGTATGAATGTTCACTTAGTTGCATGCCAGACTGCCACAGAAATTACAGTTGATTAATGTTGCCAGTGGGACTACTATAGATTTTCAAGCTGCCTCTAGTCATTCATCGGGGGCCCCATTTCAGTCTGTGTCTTCTGTGAAAGCAAGGCACTATAACATGCTCACAGTCTTAGCACCCATACCAGTGGTTCTGTAGCTTAATAGGTTTTTTTGTGGGATAGTATATTCCAAAGGTCACAGGAAAGTCTAATCATCAGGAATAAATTCAAACACTGCAAATTCAAACACTTCAAATGTTGTCCTGCTCAGGTTTGGACTGTCAACATCGCAATGAATGATGTAAGTATTGAAAAACTATCAGAATCATTTGCCTGCCTTATTATCAGATCACTAGGGAGACCAGATCATTAATGAGATGCTGCTTACCCACTAGAGAACAGATCTCAGTACTGACCAGCTCTAAGTATCATATTTTGAAATGCAGTGTGACACAGATGATAATGTTTCAGGTTTCCTGTCCATCACAGTGGAGCACATTACTGAAAGCAGCTTGCAGAAGGCAGAGAGCTTAAGAGATACTGGAATACAGATTCACATGTAAACTCTGCTGAGCTATACTGCAGCCCCATCCATATATGCTCAATTTCACCAGTTAGGGCCACACTTTATCCAACCTCTTCTACCAATCTCTTAAATTCTCTCAAATACAAAACTGGAAGGGCAGCCTTATCTGTTTCAGGCAACCCTCGTTATTACTAAAAAAAAAGCCTCATATTTATGCAAGCTTACACTGATGGACATAGAATAAAACTGTTGTGGAAAACATTGAATTGGGGTAGATGACACATGATTCTGCACTCTATATCCTGGAGAACTTTCCACAGTTGAAGATGATCATGGTAATCCCATAATAGAATTCTGTGTCATGTGAACTTTTTATGACTTTTAAACAAATGTTTACAAATTATTCTGTAATTTGATGGGATTTTATTGGCATCAGAAAGAACCTGCCTAGCTTTAATTAAGATTTAATTACTATTTATGAAATCACATTGTCAAAAGAAAATCTTCAGGGTGAGGTTATAGATATGTTGCAATCCACAGCTCAGAGACATGTCCTTTTTTTGACGTACCTCTAAAAGGGGCCTTTTTAAGAGTAGCTTAATTTCAGTTGACTTCAGTTATGAACACAGTATTATGCAATATCATGTAGTATCCAAAGTAGGCTACTTCACAAACCTAACTGAACAATTCAGGGCTTACCTAAAGCCAGAAGGGAATGGTTTATGACTGCCTGAGTTTTCTCAAATCAGCTTTTGGCAGTGAAATACCCATACCGACCCTTCACAGATCACTGGGAATAATTACCCTACCTGGGGTTTGCTGGCATTGAGGTAAAAGTTCATGAGGGCTGACTTCACACAGGATATCTTGTTTTTCTGAGAACTGACCGCCCTGGTTTTAAAATTTTCAACCATATTCAGACTGCCTTCTGGCATCGTATATGTTTAACAGTAAAACACAAAAGAATTAAAGTAACACTTAGAGTCAATTTTTTTTTTTCTTTAATGTGTGAGCTTTTAAAAGTAACAACAGCTTCCAGATTTGTGCTAACGTTACTAATTCATTCAGAAAATAAAATATTCCCCTACATGTCTTTTAAACAAATACTTTTTTTTTTTTTTTTAATTTTTCTGTAATTATTGACAATAAAGAAGATAAACTGGAGTACGCAACAGTCACAATACCACAAGACACTACATGGAAAAGCTCTCTGGCACTTCCTTGGGTAGTTTGGATGTGGCTGACTGTAATTCAGGACTATTAGGTAGGGTGAGTACTGGTACTGTTTCTGTGAAATCAACAGTAGCATCCATATTCAGAATACTACACTGTCATATTTCATGGTATTGAGTCACAGGGCAAGACTTGACAGCATGTGCAGATATGCATAAACAGAGATTTTGTACTCAAGGTGACCAGATCGTGATTCTTCATACCAGTATGCAACATTTCTCTCAACTACAATTCCTTAGATGTGTTCCAAGCACCAAGGAGGGAGGCTCACAAAGGCAACAGTCTTCCATCTCTGTTATGGAATTAGCTCTCCAGTTACATTGATGTAGATGAAGTATGTAAATTCCTTTGATAGCTCTACTTGAAACTAGCAATGYTCAGCATTTAATGATGTTGTCTCCTTCCCTGCACCAGTAGCAAATCATCTGGTGTTATGCAAGAAATCTGAATGTGACTGATGATACCCTCTGGATCTGGACACTGACAGTATTTCTTTCTCGTTTCTATCCTGTCTATAAGGTAACTGCTTTCTATTCAGTATAAAATGGTCCCTTTGAAAAGTCAGCTAATATATACACAATAAATATTGTCTAAGATGCTGGTTGCATGTATGTTCTGCCAAGCCCATGATTTTTAGGCGTTGCTGATTTTATACCAAACACTACCTGACACTACCATAGCATAATCCCTCCCCGCCCCACCCCCTTTTCATTCCTGGAAAGGTCAGTAAGAGTCACATCCAGTGGAAGTTTGTTACAGACCATCAGGTCAGAGTGAGGAGGGGGATGAAGCCTTCTTTAAACAACCTGAGGATATCCCTGTATCATTGAATCACAGAATAATTGAGCTGGAAAGCACCACTGGAGATCACCTAATCTGACCCTCCTGGTCAAGCAGGGTCAGGTAGAGCAGGTTGCTCAGCTCTATGTCCAGTCAGGTTTTGAATTATCTCCAAGCATGGAGACTCCACAGCCTATCAGGGCAGACTGTTCCAGTGTTTGATCACCAATACAGTAAAATATTTTCATCTTTCATTCTTGTATTTCTACATGCACCCGGTGCCTCTTGTCCTGTCACTGGACACCACAGAAAAGAGACTGACTTCAACTTCTTGACTTCTCCGATCAGGTATTTATACACATGGATAAGATCCTCCTGAGCCTTCTCTTCTCCAGCCTGAACAATCCCAGCTCTTTCAGCCTCACCTCCTATGTCAGATGATCCCTTAATCATCTTTGTGGCCCTGCGCTGGACTCACTGCAGTAAGTCCCCGTCTTTCTTGTGCTGTGGAGCCCAGCACTGGACCCAGAGCTCCAGTTGTGTTTCACCAGGGTTGAGTACAGAGGAAGGATCAACCTCCTCAACCTGCTGGCAACGCTCTTTCTAATGCAGCCCAGGGTCATTGTTGCTGTTGGCCTTTTTTGCAGCAAGGGCACATTGCCAGCTTGTGTTCAACTTGGTGTCCACCAGGACCCTGAGAACTTTTACTGCCAAACTGTTTTCTGCCCATTGGCCCCCAGCCTGCACTGGTGCATGGGCTTATTACTCCCCAGGTGGAAAACCTGGCATTTCCCCTTGTTGAACAGATTCCCATTTCACCTATTCTCACTTGTCCTTGGAGGGTTTCAAGCCCCGACTGGACCAAGTCCTGAGCAGCCTGGTCTGACCCCAGAGCTGGCCCTTCTTTGGGCAGGGGGTTGGACCTGAGACTTCCTGAGGTCCCTTCCTGCCTGAGTTATCCTGTCATTCAGTGAGACCTGCTTTCTAAGTCTAGGGGTTACAGTAAGTGTTGCAATTCATGACATAGCATAGTTTTCCACATCTGTGGAAAAAGAACAAATTGTGCTAGTAGTATGTACTTTCCATTTGCTGTAGACTTCACCTGCGACTTAACCACACTAAAACCAATAATAATTTTGAAGAAATGGACTTTGAATACAGTGTGTCTACTCTCCTGCTCACTCTGTTATGTTTCTTAATTTAATCTCTGTTGCAAAGACAGTTTCCTATAGCTTAAAGTAAGAATGGCATCAATAAGGATATCTAAAACTATATTTCACCAGTTTCATACCTTATGCCTTACTACAGTGGATTAAGAATTTTCCATAACTCTTCATAAAATATGGGATTTGTATTGAAATAAATTTCTTCTGGCCTTGGGGATTTTTTTTTCCCCCTGTTTGTACCATGTCTCTAGAGAGGTATTCCTTACGAACTGAGAAGTGCTGATGTAAACCATTATTTTTCACCCCAGAAAATAGATGGTACGGTGGTTACTGTGCTACTATAAGCTTTACAAGACTTTAACTCACTTCACTGCTACATGTGTAACTTAAATAAGTGACTTGTCTCCTCTGTAGCTTGGTTTCCCATTTGTAGTACTGATATAGTCACAGTTTTGTGTTTTTCAGGACTGCCAGGAAGAGAAAGATGTTATGATATTTCTGAGACACTCAGATGACAGTAAAGAAAACCATTTAAGTACCTAAGGAGGACAAATGCAAAAAACTTGAAATTTTTACTGTCATCAACAACTGAGATCTGGTGTCAGCTGAAATTCCAACAGCAAATGATATAACTGTTTTTATAACATTTGCAGATGATGTATATGTAGTTAAGGGAGTTTTTCACAGTACCTATGATTTATTGTGCTAAGTGATTAGGATGATAAGTTATAAAAATATTGATACCAGCTCCTTCAGGAGGTCACATGAAAAGACTACTGTAGGAAACACTGACTCTTTTCCAACCATGTGGAAGGCAGAGTTCATTAAAAAAACCCACTGTTGTTCCAAAGGCAAGTTATCAGCAAAGACTTTTTTTTTTTCCCAAAAACCTTGCTCATGTTATGTTATGAATCATTATTTCAGAACTGCATGTTTAAACACGCTAGTTTAAAAAGCTCAGTTGCCTGCTTTGCTTGATATAAGGAGTAACTATAAGCATGAATTCCCTTTTTGACTGATTAAAAAGGCTGAAGAAGCGCAACTAAATCTATTCAGCTGAGACCAGTGTAACATCTGCTTTGTCTGCAAATTGCTTGCTTTAACAGTGTGTTGTAATGAGTTGGAGCGTCTCACTTCAACTACTGGGGTTTTATTGTTGTTTTAGTTGGGTGTGTGTGTGATACTTTATCACCTGATGGTATCTTGCAGTTATTTTTTCCTTTAAAACAAATCTAAGTGGTCGCATCTGTGTTATGAAAATGAACATATGTATGTATAAGCAGTACTTAGACAGGTATTTATCTATGCATCAACATAGTTATTAAACCAAGCAAGTTTAAAAACAGTAGAAATTATATTTAAATAACAACCCCTCTAGATCCTTAAATATAGGTATGGAACAATTAACAACCAAGCTGGTGTGAGAATGAACTCCTTTTTCATTTCTTTGTTTGTTTGACATATTTTGTTTTCATATTGAGTGAAAAACTTCATAGATGGGGAATGAAAAATAGTTTGTCTCACCCTAAACTGCTTGCAGGTAGCTACTCTAATGGGACCAAAAAGTAGGGAAAGTGCAAATTCTGGATACTTTTCAGTTAAGAACTTCTGTGGGTCACCAAAAAGTAAAAGTCTAGTGAATGCCCACAGGAAGAAAAATGAATCATAGCTGTCTTCAGTACAAAGTTGAGGGAAACAATCACTGCAGAGGATGTACACACTGAGGTCAAGAAGGGGGATTTACTTTGGACTAGTTCTAAATCTGGTCCCAAGGGCTCAGTGACCATTAGCAGTTGGTGCATTGAGAATGAGCCTTCTGAAAGCAAACTTGTTCATGTGCTCTGAAATGACTCGTGATGTCAAGGAAAACAGCAGTAATCGAAGGCCAACTGGGAGATTCACTTGAAAATTACACTTCTGACCCTAACCTGAAATGCTGATGTAGACAGACCCATAGTCTTTCCAGTTTTTTCATCCCAGAATGATGCTTGAAAGGACTATTTCTATTAAACTAATCTTCCATTCTAGAAGTGCCTTTCTCTCCAGAAACATTTTGTTGTCAGTCTGCCTTCTTGATAGAGAAGTCTCCAAGAAATACATGACAATGTGTTTCTTTGAATTTTGAGAATGTTCTCCTTTGATGCAGCTTAATAGGCTATATAATCTTTCAAATACTATAGGCCAAAACCAACATTTTAAAAAAAGAATTTTTCAGAGGTGACCTTAAAGATGCCAAAGTAAGTATGCTGCCTACTGAAGGCATTGACTACTCCAGAGTTCCAGTTAAAATCAGTGGTAGTTGTATTTTTTCCCCTTAATTTACCAAAAGAATTTGTATTGTGACTCTGTGGGAATAACGACAGTATGAATCTATTTTCTACTCCAGTGCAGCTTCCATTTTTTTTTCCTAGAAAGTTGTTTAAACTTATGGAAGGAGTCAAGAAAGGGAAAGTGTAGAGGGTTGGGGGTTTTTTTGTTTGTTTATGCTTGKTTTTTTGTGTGGTTGGTTGGTTGGTTGGTTGGTTTTGGTGAGTAAGATTTTTTGATTTGGCATGCTAATTCCTGAGAAATGATAAGATATATTGTTCCTAGTAGTATGTTTTCCAGTCCTTGGCTTGGAAAGTGTCTGTCAGTCTACAACTGCTGTAAAATTACAGTAAAAATACTTGGCTACAACAGCTCATATAATAAAAAGAGAAAGCTTAACTTGGTACCTTAATAAGGTCTCTTTACAATGCACTATATTAATGGCACTTCTAGTCAAGGAGTAGTACACTACTTCACTAGTGATGTGATTACAATGCAACCAAAGATGAAGACAACATGGTAATTGTTAAGTTATTTGCGTGGGGTAAATCAGCTACTAAGAATCAGCTAGCAAATGTTATTTGTTTTCAATTATTAATACACTCAAATCTCACTGAAATTATATATAAACAAACACAACAGGAATGGGTTCTTTAGGGGACCACGAAATCCTCTCAAGGTACTGATCCTTGAAGGGTTTCTCAGGATTATTCAACATTTAAGACAGAAGCTAATATACACAAATTTTGAATCTCATTCTGACTCCTGTGTTTGTGACACAGACCCACTTTTACTTCCAGCTTTCTGAGGTAATGGACCTTGTTAATGGTTTCCAGCAAACTGGTGGACTGAAACTAAAAAAGTAGTATTTCCATCTCAAGTTGGTCAACACATTTGTTTATTTTAAAATATACCAAGTGATCCTTTTTTCTTCCTCTCTCTGGCTTGTTCTCTACATGGTAAAGAAATTTTATTGCTGCTGGCAAATGCAACATATATCACAGGGTTYGCAGGGAAAGTTCTGCCAAAGATGAAACTGGAATTAACTTCAGATCAGCTTATACCTTATGCAATGGCACCATATTTAGAAATCAGGTATCAACTTCAGTTTAAAGAAACAAATTGGACTACAAATTTTCCCATGATGTTGTTTGGTCAAGTGTGAAATTTGATTTTTTACATGCATTATAACATATGGTTGGAAGTGTCACATATGGTTGGAAGTATCAGCCAAAAGTCAAATGGCCATACTTCTCTCTCCTCAGATCCCAGTTGTCCTGATATATTAATCATTTTCTAGACTCCCATTGTGCTATTGGAATATTTCTATTTGTATTTTCATATGCATATATACA
The DNA here is from genome assembly GCA_035582835.1 of Phoebastria nigripes. NCBI lineage: Eukaryota > Metazoa > Chordata > Aves > Procellariiformes > Diomedeidae > Phoebastria > Phoebastria nigripes. The sequence goes on along the minus strand of JAYKAV010002855.1, from coordinate 2,643,895 downwards.
TATTTATGTGCAAAATATAATTTAATAAACTTAACATGCAGATTCAGAAACTGGCTTTGAAGTAAGGAACAAACCTGCAGGTGTGTATTTTTCATATCTGCATCAGGAGTTTTCAGTATTTATTATATTCTAACTTATTCAATAAATGACAACTCACAAATATTTTAAAACGTTGAACAGATGAAGCCTTAAAAATAGTTATATGGAATGATTAAAAATATTCCTTATATATTGCTACTGTCCTGAATCTAATTACAGACTCACACCCTGCAGTCAATATGCATGTGTTATCTGGCCTGAGGTGATATGTATCATCTGTGAAATACGCTACTTAGGGAAAGGGAGATGATCAGTCAACACTGCTAGTGCTTAAAGCCAATATTTTCAAAATTTTTTAGGGAGGTCTGTTGTCTAATTCTTATTAGAATATTTGGAAATTGTGTACATGTATATCCATGACATCTTTGAAAATTTCATCCACAACTCCCTTGCAACTAGTCAGGCTGTGTTTTGTATATYGAATAAAATAGGAATTTGCCACAATATTTTCAGAACTCCTCATCAATCTGGATCAACTTCTTGGCTGCACACAAATTAAGATTCTCTCACCAAAGAGCTCTTTAAATAAGCTGTTACATTTGCCTGTTAAAATTGCTGTGAAATCCTTCTTTCAAACTCAGTAGGTTGATTATGAACACGACAAGCAATGGAGTCTTTTATTCATAACTTTCTTCTTCCATTCTCTCAGGAAAGATTGTCAGATGATTACTAAAGTAAAGAAAATAGACTGCATGCTCAGTGAAAGAAGGAGTGACAAGGGCTTACAAAAAGTGAAAACACAACCAAATATAGCATACGATATTTTCCTGTCTTCTCTATGAAGAAATTGCCATCCTTTACTTCTATATGATAGCATGTTTAGAAAAGCGTTAACTTCATTTTCAAGCTGTCCCATTCTGTCTTGTGCACAAGTTCACATAAGGCAAAAACTGATTTATTTTAGTCCTGGTTATTCTTTTGAACTGTATATGTAGGAATGTCATGGTATTTTTCACAGAGAGCTCATGATTACTGGGCTAAGGACAGGAACTATAGGTAAGAAAATATTCATTCACAATTCTTGTTGAATTCTAATAGATTCTTTATGTTGGCTTTGTCTTGGGTTCATGTTTTACATCATTTGATAGTAGCTGTTTAAATTCCCAAGTTTTTATAGAAAACTCTGTCTAAGCTAGTTTAGCTTTGGATGACTCTGGATTTAGACTTTTTGTGAAAAATATTCACTATGAAATTTGCTACAACCTCAATTTGACATGATTGGCTTGATTTTTGGATGAGCCAAGAGAAGGCGAAGTGAAATACAACATTCAGTGTTAAATGTTAAAGGATTTAGATATATAACTTCTTTTTAAAATTTCCTTTGTACTCTTTTACATCATCAGATTTCTAACCCATAAGGGAGATAGAGCTCATTCCTGCACTAATGTGGGCTGAGACTGGTGATTCTGCTCTCTCCAGCTCTCCTTCCCTCACTGGAGAAGCAGGTTTCTTCAGTGTGAAAAATGGCATGGTTATTGCTTTTTCAGCTAAGTCTGAATACCAGCTCAGCCTCATCCTGTCACCCAGCAGGTCCACAATGCAGTTTCTTTAAAATTTTCTTTCTACCCAGTGTATTCAGTCCCTCTGAAATTGCCAGCAACTGTCTTTTCATCAGCATAACCCCGACATGTCATGACCTGACCATGGTCTGAATGTCAAGACCATCACTCCCTAGCTTCCCTTGCTTTCAAGGAGTGACAAGTCAGACCTCTAGCTTGTCAGGTAGGAACAACTGTCATATTTTCATATGTACAGCATAGACCATCTGAAGGGTATTCTTTTTTAAGTAATACTCAGGTGATGAGCTGTGTTTTTAGATTATTAACCCTTTTGTGAACAGCTAGAAGTATCTCTGGAAAATCTTCCATCTATAGGCAGCTGTGGGAAGAAAAAAAAAGGATGGACATGATTTCTGGGGAAGAAGAGAGAGTGGTGGTCTATCAGCCTCATCAGCAGAGGAGTTACTAGGGCATTGTCCAAAGACAGAATTATTTCCTATTGCCGACAGAGGTACATAGTCTGTGTGGATACAGAATCAAAAGAGATTCTCATAGAGGAACCTACAGGTTATACACTTGTAAATATAGTCTATTCAGGATGGGATTCAGACGCCAGATTCAGACATCAGGGAGTGTAGTGATAGGACAAGGGGTAATGGTTTTAAACTGAAAGAGGGTAGATTTAGATCAGATATTAGGAAGAAATTCTTTACTGTGAGGGTGGTGAGACACTAGAACAGGTTGTCCAGAAAAGTTGTGGATGYCCCATCCCTGGGAATGTTCAAGGCCGAGCTGGATGGGGCTTTGAGCAACCTGGTCGGGTGAAAGATGTCCTTGCCCGTGGCAGGGAGGATGGAACTAGATGATCTTTAAGGTCCTTTCCAACCCAAACCATTCTGTGATTCTATGATTCTATGACCAGACATGAGGTGTCTGACAGGTAGGTGCTCACTTCTGAGCTCCCTGAAGAGGAATGGCAGACCTGACCCATGCAACCAGCGCACTCAGAGACCTGCACAGCTGCTCCTGCAGAGCCCAGACACAGGCCATTYGGGAGGCCCTGTGGTATCCTGCATGTTCCCCAGTCGCTGCTCCAGGTCTTACAGAGCTTGTCTTACTCTTGCCAGCCTTGGGTGGCTGCCTTGGGTCTCACAGGAAATAGAATTGGACCATTATTTTTAAATACCTAACTTATTCCCCTAAGTAAGCAGGATCCCACTCTTCAATTTTTTAGCACAATCAGCTAATTATTTAGATGACACGGTTCAGCTGAAATATTTCAGAAAAATACTACTACTCCTCAGGAGGTTTCCTTTTAGCAGGAGATAATTTTACCAATTTATTAGACACAGAATTATGCCGGTTTTTGATAATGAGTCTCAGCTCCCCAAAAGTTTGGGAAGCAGTCTACTCTTTTTTTCTAAGTAATCTGGATTTTTTAGACAATGTAAGCTTTTGATTGTCTTTAATCCACTCTGATCTCTACATGCATATTTATAAGCCCTTCAGATTATTATAAACCAGTAATTTATCTGGAATTTCTGGACAGGTTTTATGTGCACAAAATTTTTTAATATGTTTCCCTAATGAGACAGCAAGCTCATGTGAAATGCCCAATGATAAGGAATTCTCCTACAAAGTATTCAGACTTGATAGTGCCAAGAGGTTGATTTAATCTTGGACAACCCAGAATGATGTTACTTTAATCTTGCTTCTAGGTATAGCACTTGGATTCTCTGTGGCCTTCCATTATACCTATGCAAGCATTTACATTGGTTCAAAATTAATATGGAGTGCTTTTTTTTTTGACTATTTACAAATTCTTTTTTCTTGTTTTGCAGACCTAGTGTAAAGGGCTACAACAGAGAAAGGCCAGATTGGAGGTTATTTCATTGAGAAGCCTGGAGAAGGTACTAAGAAGGAAGTTTTTTTTGCTGTCAGCTTGCATGGGAAGTCGCCATATGTTACAGGTAAAGGTAAGATCATTCCTACTCTCACAACAAAAAGGAAGCCACAAGGTGACGCTAGCACAGCACTGAGACTAAGCTGATGGACTTGGCTTCTCCAGAGGCTTTGCCTGTTTTCTGTTTTGCAGCATCTTTTCAACTAAAAGCACAGGCAAAATGTCAGATAGAAACRCATGCAGTAAACAATATACACATCCTTAATTTAAATGGCCTGCAATGTATCCAGTTTGATTACTACAGACTCAAGGTGTCTCATGTTCATTCCAATGGACTTTTCCATATAAGATAATTTAAGAAAAGAGGCCGCTGCCTCATTGCCAATGAAACCTTCTTGATCTTCACTAAAAAACAACATCTGATTTCAGGATAATAAACGTGCTACTTGTAGCTAGAACAACTGAAGCAAAAAGTACAAATGTATAAACCTTATAAATTACAAAAATATATCAAAGCTACTCTCTTCATTTTACATAGAGCCACAGACACCCTCCCAGCTGAGGGCAGTACTTGCTGAAGGGGACATCGTGCCCATCACCACTGCAGCCCTTGAGGGCACTGCAGGTTGCCCACTCTGCACCTGGCTCTCTTGCCTGCCTGGACCCGCAGCCTCCACTTCTGTCCCACCTTGTGCCTCTTTGGCAGCTCCTGGGGGGAACAGCAGCCTCCCCCCCGTATCAGTAGGGGGAAGTCTAGGCCAAAAACCACAATACTGAAGGCAATTATATAGACTTACATAAAGATTAATTGGGTGAAAAAAGTGTCATATTAAATGGTGGCTACATAYTTTTTCTCATTAATACTTTTATCTTTTCTCTTAAACACACACAACTGCATGTAGCTGCCACCAGGATATCCAGTAACACAAAAGATCTCTAGTAAATGCAGAGTTCATGTGGCCTTACTGAATTTTGACAGAAGTCATGTCTGTATCTAGTTAGCTGGCTTTTGTCCTGTGACCAATTATGCTTTTTTGTTATGCCAAGTCTGGTTTATGTTGTCAATAAACCAGATCGTAGTTTCAAATAGTTTTGTTTGTGAAATTCCAGCACTTGTCTCCTGCAACATGCTTTGTTATTTATTCTTCCATATTGCTAAAAAAAAAGTCTTGGTGAAAGCTTTAAAATATCTCATTTGGCTTGAGACCTTTGCAAGTYATTTTCCTTCTCTATTGGAAAGGAGACTTATGTATTGTTGTTTTTCCACAAGGGTAAATTCTCAATTTTCTTTTTTTCATTAGGTCTATTTTATTTTTACAATGTCATTTTTATTGTGATAAACCAGACTTTGATTGTAAAAAAAAAACCAAAACCAACAAAAAACCCCACCCCTTCTTGCTTTTACCAGCCATAAAGTTACTTCACAGTCCATGAGGGAAAACAGATATGGAAGAACTTCACAAATGAAATAATGTACTGTTTGTACACTTCACCTTTCTTAGAACAGGAAGAACTCCAAAGGAAATACAYGGGTTTTCTGTTTTATTGCTCCCTGTTTGGTTTTGTCCCTAAGTTCTTAATAATTAATCCTACCTCAATGCTTTCATGTAGGTAATTCTTCAGAAATTCTCCTGCAACTGAAATCTTACATTGAAAAACTAAATAGCTCCTTTAAATAAACAGGGATGTCAATAAAACTTTACTGAAAAAAAGATTAGCAATTAAAGATCTAATTCAGCAAAACATCTAATTAAACTCTCACTTTAAGCATGTGTTTAATCCATAGACCCCAGTGGGATTTAAGCATAGGTTTTGAAGTTAAAAAATTGTGGGCCTAAACAAATAATGGCATAATTGCTACAAAATGGTGAAATAATAACATACTTTCAAGGAAGCTAAAACAGAAAACACGGAAACAAAACAAAACAAATACTTCCTAATTTTTTCTGCCTTGCTCAAGTTACAAATAAAAAAACCTTAAACAGTTAAGGTTACATGGGTATGTTTTGTGGGGTTTTTTTCCACTTTCATTGCAGTAGATTATAGGAATATGATAAAGGAGCTGAAAAAAAGTACAAAAATATCTGGATTCCACTCCAAGTTGACTTTAAACGTAAGATCCATTTCCAATTTGGAGTTGCAGTACACACTTGGATACATTTAAAGGCAAAATTTTGAATGAGGCCAGGATCAATTTTTTGTTGTAATTTTTTTCACTACCCTGCAAAATATGCTGATTTTTGACAGATTTAATCTGTTTGCGGAACATCAGCTGGTCAAAAATTAAACTTCAACCAGATCTTTCGGTGAACAAGTCTTTCCATGGAGAGACAAGGCATAGTTATAATATGACATATTGTTTTCTTCCAACGGAAAAACCCCACAAATATTGCTAGTTTTATGAGTAATATTTTCAATTGCGCACCGGCTCTGAAACTTCACAGGAAAATACAGACAGTAGCAGCACTAAAATATTACGGTGCCTGGAAGGTCACAGCATTATTACTGGATTAACTTGCTAAGGTTGAAATCCAGTAAAATGGCACCATAAGCCTGTACCTAGCCACATTTGCCCTACTTCTCAAACTTGTCTTAGGGAACTAAAGTATTCACACTATTCCTGACACCAACCCTCCTGTGTATTAGCCATTTTATTTACTTACATGCCAAGATGTGAACTGACATAGCTGCAAAGGCACACCCATGTTTGAAGACTTGGCTAGCAGGTAGGAGATCAGCCCATGAGGACAACTGCAAATCTAAGGACAAACTTACAGATTTCTTGTCTGTGGATAAATGTTACTTATTCAGGCAGAGCTCACAGAAACTCTAACAGCCTGTATCACAGGGTGACTGGGCACCTAGCTGATGCTCCTTTCATTTCAGATATTTGATGTCTCTCATTATATAATCCATACCTGCTGCAACAGCAAATTTCTCCATATGTCGTATTTTATACCTGTTTTACTTTTATTGCCCCCTGGGACTATTAAGCAAACACAGAAAACAGGGAAAACTTTCTGGCTGGTACATGCGAAGTCTACAGACACTTCAGAGGCTCCTCCACAGCCCATCTCACTTTACAACAGCTACGGATGGAAAGCAGCAACCCGTCTATAAACTCAACTGTAAGTAATGACCTCCATATGCTTGAATAGCTTGAGGAATATTAGCTCATTAGTGAAGATGCTTAAATAGCGTGATATGTGCAATACTTATATTCAAGTGAATTCTTACCAGAAAACTATGCCATGTTTTAAGTAACACAATTATATTCTATACCATTAATAGAACAAAAAGCTGTATAAACTATGATGTACATTCAAGCTTTCACTTGATTAGTTAAGGGAAATATTTGTTCCTGGCCCATTGTCAGCTGTGTGATTGTGTATCAATGATGATAAGAAACTTTCACTGAAGTAAAGCTTTTGCCTGCTTAGAAATTACTTCATTCTGAGATACAATAAGTGCCTGTAACTCCTGTTATAAACAGCATGAGTTTTCTGTTTTCAGCAAGCGTTACTGTTAATTCTAGCCACCAGCAGAAATGGAAAGCTACAATTTATGAAAAGTTAACATATAAAAATATGAATTCTGAGTGCACAGTCATTTAATGTAGTTGCTCTTTGCTTAGTTTGTTCAGGTGACCAAGGGAACAAGAAGGGCAACATTTCTACAGAGACTGAATGACTGTAATATTTAATCTTCAAAATGTAAGAGCTTGAGCTAGTCCAGAGTTGTCATTCTGGAGTTCAATACAAATCTGGAAACTGAGTCTATTTTTRCAGGTTTGGTTCTGGAGTATGGATCCAGCTGAGAGGGGTCTTGTTGTCGCTTGGTTTAGTTTTAATTCTTGACTTAACTGGAATCAGATGAGGTATATTGTGGAAGTATGCAGATGATGCAGTCTCAGATGATGTTATAAGATTACCATGGTGCAGGATGGACACCCCAGGAGAAATCCATTCAGTGATGTTGAATGTAAACATTCAGTGATGTTGAATGTAAACATTCAGTGATGTTGAACGTAAATTTGAGGAATGGTTTAAAAAGAAAAAGACTTTTGCCTTTAAAATTGCTTTTATCTAATCTTGAAACACGTTTGTGAGCACCTTGCTTTTGTCACCCTGACCTGCCCTATGTGCCGGTCACAGACACTCTGTGACTATTTGAATTATCACTCAAAGCCAAGTAATCTGTCAAAGGCCTTCATGCATTCACCAACCTCTAACAGATAAGCACTATGAATATAATTTCAGTATCAAATACAGAATACCTGGTTTAAAACCAGAATGATAGATTTACATAATATATGAATAGCCAGTCAACTATCAAGTTTATAATCAGGATTACAATTTTTTCTTTAATTCCACTCCCCTCCCAATTTCATCCCCCTCCTCTTTTAATCATATTATTTGATCATCAGCTAAGAATTTTCTGTTCCTTCATGTCTTCTGATAATCAGAGAAGTTTAGCTGAAGACTATGGTTGGCAGAACATTACAACTTAAGCCCCTCCCCCCAATATCTGGATTCTTTTTTTGCTTGTATGTGAGCTAGTTCTTAATTACCTCAATGTAATTATTCATTAAATATATCCTTAACAGGATATTTGATTCTAAAAAAATCACTAGTATTATTCACTATGTTCAAAAGAACATTTTGGGCTCTGCTTTCCAAAATAATATCAAGAAAAGGTAAAATCGGTTAATATTAAAAAGCAAACAAGCAAAAAAAGCCTGCACATTGCAAAACAGGCTCCGTCACACACCCATCTCTGACTTTCCTAAGAGATTTTTATCCCAAGTGATGTCTCTAATTATAATTTCTTATATTTTCCACTTTTAAAAATAACTTTTCCCATTCTTAGTATTTGATGAACTTAAATGTATGCTTCTCTAATCAGAGTAAGAGATAGGAACAGAGGAATAATTACATGACAGAATGAAATAGTCCATAACTGGCAGAGGGTTACTTTATGTAGTAGTAGACTGACAAAAACTTTATAATAAAATACGATATATCACAATCTGATGATTAGAGATAGCTTCATAGGCAGTTAGAGAGATAGAATGGAGGTGACTGTACACTGCAAAAATAGCATTAAAATCAATCCCTAATTTCTTTGGGGAGAAAGTGGAGAAGGTTTCTCAACTTAAGATATGGAAGGAGGAGGTCCACAGAGGTTCTTATTTGATTATTATTTGCAAAGCTTTGTCATGTGTTTTTCTAAACAGACAATCAGTAAAGGCAGTGTGAAGCCAGGAAGCATTACAAATACCTTTAACAGAGCACRAGCCAGTTAGCGCAGTGATATGAGCTCCTAAATGACAGTTCTCTCATTTCCTTCATGTAAGATGTGTGGTATATTACCTKCTACATAAACCACCAACACTATATTTCTCATATAGGTTTCTTTATGCAGAGAAAGCCTAATACAACCAATGATTACAAATGATTATATCATCCTTACCTTCTGTTCATTACCCAAGGGGATTTTCACCAGCCAGGCCGATGACGCTGAACAGTAAGTCAATTGTGCTTTTTAAAGAGCAGATATCTAATTTAACAGTGAACTCTAATCTGACTAGAATCCTTGCAAGGGAGCAAAAAATCCTGAGGGACAAAAAAGCAAGCTAATAGAAAACTTTGCAGCTATACTGCATATGAATATGTAGTATTAGAACTGGAGTTTCTACCATTTAACTATTATTGAATATATTAGTTCATCACAGATTCACAGTTTCCTTCCTAGAGACTGGAATAACCACAAATAAAATGTTGTATTCTCTTTCTTATGTAAGGGCTTCTGTTTCAGGGGAGGCCGTGTATATCAGAGAGGATGTTTGGCCTTTCAGGCTGAGACAAAAAGACAGAATAWCGTGTGTTTAAATTTAAATTAATCAATAAATCCAAAGCACTACAACTTTTTGATAGCAGGGTGCATTTATTTCAATATATACTAATATATGACACAGAGAAGGCATGGATGTTGCCTTGTTTTGGCTGGGATAGAGTTCGTTTTCTTCCTAGTAGCTGGTATAGTGCTGTGTTTTGGGTTTGGCATGAGAATAATGTTGATAACACACTGATGTTTTAGTTGTTGCTAAGTAGTGCTTACACTAGTCAAGGACTTTTCAGCTTCCCATGCTCTGCCAGGTGCACAAGAAGCTGGGAGAGAGCATAGCCAGGACAGCTAACCCAACTGGCCAATGGGGTATTCCATACCATATGACATCATCCTCAGTATATAAACAAGGAGGTGTGGTCTGGGAAGCAGTGATCACTGCTTGGGGATGGGCTGGGCATCAGTTGGCGGGTGGTGAGTAATTGCATTGTGCATCACTCATTTTGTATTTTCTATCATCATCATCATCATCATCATTATTATTATTATTATTATTATTATTATTTTCCCTTTCTTTTCTGTTCTATTAAACTGTCTTTATCTCAATCCAAAAATTTTACTTTTTTTTCCGATCCTTTCCCCCATCCCACTGGGGGTGGGGAGTGAGTGAGCGGCTGTGTGGTGTTTGGCTGCCTGTCGGGTTAAACCACAACAGATGTAAATAATAAATATATGCTAATAATCTCAAATTTATTCTTTTTGGGTTAGTCCTAGTACAACATGTTGAAAAGCAACATCCTCTCCCAGATGTCTTTGCCTTCCTCTAAAGCTGCATTGGAGAGTGAATTGAGGAAGTTAAGTGTTTGAGAGCCCTTATAGTAAATAGAACTGTATTTTCTCAGCAGAGTACGCAAGTTGGGTAACAAGTTAACATTAGGCTGATACTCATGTCTCCTGGCAGAAATGGTGTCCTAACAATGAGATAGTCTCCTCTTAGAATATAACCTTTTGTAAAAATAGTAGAGGATGTTACCTTCTAGGTATTTTTGGAACGCTTGATTTTAACCTCTGACATTTTACTCTTGCACCTCGAGTAGTTCTCAGTACTAAAATTACAATATAAATCTCTAAATATATGGTCTTTGCCCTTTAGAACCAATTTTGATTTTTTACCAATATGTGATAGCTCATGGTTTTGATCAAATGCTTCACTATTTACATGGACCTTTATTGCAACCCATTTTACTTTGATTAAGCTTTATATAGTATATTTAAACAGATATCAGTGAAAAGGTTGGAAACAAGTCARACCTGAACTATTATGTTTTAACATCTTACCTGGAATTCCATAATCAGCAAACTGCTATTTACAATCTGTTCTTGCTGTGCCGCTCCATTATAATGTCTTGTCAGTCACATAGTTTGCCTACCATAATCTTCTATACGAGTTCAAATTCCATTCACATCTAACCGAAATAACATACATAGCATTTCTGAGGAATGATATACTTCAAGCTGTCTGATATGCCACTACTGGAAACAAACTTTTTTTTTTTAAAAAAATAGAAAATCAGCTCTAGGGCTTTTTCATTCAAAACAATTTCAAAAGCTCCTGAATCCCAGCATAAAAGCTTTACATAAAAATGCTTAAAATTACTGGAGATGTATCACTGACACTGACAAAGAAACTTTGGTTTTTTACAAACTTTAAGCGAGGAAATAAAATAATGCTGATGAACTGGAAAGGCAGAAACATGCTGTGCACCAGTTAAGGAATTTCTACCCTTTTTAGGCAAGCATATCCACGTAAGAAATCCTTTTGCATAAAGCTGTAGCCGGACACCTCTGAACAGGTGCAATGTAYATTTGGAGTTGTGAGAAGTTGGCAGCTGGGCTGACTGGATTAGGAACGTAACTTTGTACTTTTTTTCCTCTTATCTTTCCCCYTTTCTGTCCTTCTTAGACTCTTCTTTGGCTAAGCCTCTTGTTACTGTTGTTGTTACTCGATTTGATTTGTTTAAGACCAGAAGAGACTGCTAGGATTGTCTTGTCTGACCTCCAGTGCAGTAGAAGACATTAGGCTTCTTTGAGTCATCCCTGTATTGAGCCAAATGGTTTGTAACTTGACGAAACAATCTTGGATAAATTTCTATCGTGTACATTTCAGTGACAGTCTACATGAATTTGAAAGAATGCTCCACCACGCTCTTCAGTTCAGCACAGCATCTGCTGATCTGCTGTCTCTGTAATAGAAACATGGTGGATCTGTTTCTCCTCTCACTGCCAGTTCAACCATGAGCAAACCTGTTGATACAGGTGAGATTTTGCAGCAAGTGCAAAATACCATTTCCTATATTTGGGACACATTTCACAGCACGAAAATTGTCTTAGAAAAGTGTCATTCTCCCCCATTTTTATTGTTGTTATTTTTAATCTGTGATTTTAACCAATCCTTCTGCATTTAAAATCAAAGTCCATTGTTGAAGGACTTCATGTAGGTTTGTGACAATTTAATGAACAGTCATTCCATGAAGTCAAAGAAAGAATGGACTACACTTCTATGCCTTTTTTTGTTCGTGTTTGAAACCTTTGTTAGATATCCTGYTGGTTTACATAAAAAAGGGGAGGGGGGAAGGATTCATTCAATATCTAATTAAAGTAGCTTAATACATATTCCTTCTAACAATAAAGTAGGGTACCATTATCCTGGATGAGATGAATTTTACCCATTACACCTTCCTTTTTTGTTGTTGTTTTGGTTTTGGTTTTGTGTTTGTTTTGTTTTGTTTCTAACTGATGTATTGCACACCATGTCATAACAAAACTGTTAGGTCATTTCTTTCCCTTAAGTCATGACAAGCTTAAGTAGACAGATGTATAAAAAATCTGAAACCTTCTGAAAATTACCTCCTGCCAAGACACTGAAACATGTAATGCCAGTGGTGACCTTTAAATACGATAGCAACTACTGATAGTAATCATTCAAATTTCAGCTGATATGTTGTCCTTTAAATATATGTGTATATATATATTCTGAGGTATCAAAATGTGTAATAGTTGCTAAAACTAGTAATTTTTAAATCCCATAAAACTTTTGATATCATGCACAGGTGAACTGAAAATATACCTTTCATGTACCCTTACCGAGATAGGGGCAAACGGGAGTCTAACTGTAATCTAAGAATCGTTGCTAGTCTTGTGTGTTGGATTACCTATCAATTTTGACATGGCTATTTCTATTTTCCGGAAAGCATCAGATATTATCTGTGGAAACTACCTTCATGAATATGGATGCTGATCTTCTTTGCATATATTTATATGTTCACTTATAAGTTAGTCTTTAAAAGCTGATGATGGAAACTGTAAACCCTGATTTCTCACTCTGTAATGCATTGCAATTGCTAAATGATGCATTTTTTTCAGGCCTAGGGACTAGATAGCAAGCAAATGGAATACATACCTTAAAGTTCCTGTTTCTCTGATCATTCAAGATGTTAAATATTGCCTAKTCCTATGGATAAAAATGAAAATCAAAGTTTCACAGTATGGTGCAGCATTATTCATTCAGAYATACATTTTGCCTTTTGATAAATAATCAAGCTAATTCCACCCTTACATAATTTAACAGAGTCAGGAAGATGTGACTCTATTACTAGTCAAACAATTTCAGCAAGCACTATCCATAGTCATAGTGTGAAGATGCAAAAAGTGGAATAACATAGTAATTTCCTGACAAAGATAATTTTCAGACCATATCTTTTTTCTTTCTTCTCTCTCTCTCTCTTTTTTTTTTTTTTTTTCTTTTTTTACCTAGAAATAATAGGGACAATTTAGACTAAGCTTTGATGTTCAGAAGTGTCAGTATCTTAGCTGTTCAGACAGCTGATAGCTTAATGCCTTTGGCTTATTATCTTTAATTTCAGCAATACTCATTTTCTCACTCTATAATGAGATTTTCCCCTCCATTTAAAATAAACCAAACTAGCCCTCTATTAATCTAAAGATAAAACTTTAGGTGACTAAGACATGATATAGGAAGTGCTACAATGTGAAGGGTATCAAAAATCATTCCAGAAAAAAATTCAGACAGAAATAGAGAGCTCATGAACTACTCTATAMCGTGAATGCTACTATTTGGAATGTTGTATCTTTGTGCCCCTCCCATAAACTCAAAATTGCTTCATACTGTGAAAGGCATTATGGCAATAAATCAAAACAGAACTAATACCATGTCAGATAATTGCCAGCAAGTAGGGGATCATAAGTACTTCCACCTGCAAGACACATGGAAAGACTGGGGGGAGGAGGAGGGAAGGTGGGCTTGTTTGATTCCAGTCTACACCATTCTCCCTTTAAAAAAACTTAATCAGAAAAATAATATGCTGTCTTTTATTCTAAAGTATGTTTGTAAAATGAAATATATCTATTTTATATGGCTATACAAGATATAAATTAAGCTTACTTAATGTAACTTTTTTACATCTGTTGGACTCTCAGAACATGCATTTTTATTTTGTATTGTCTTAAGTACATGACATATCATGTCAATTAACGGATAAAATTTGTAGATGTCCTGGTAATGAAGAAGTTTCTAAAAGATAAAAATAGCTGAGAAATTGTATTTAAGAGAAGATGGCTAGCTCAATTTGGGGGTGGAATAGTTAACGTTGACATTGAAAAAGAAGGTGCTTAACAAGATCAGAGTAGCGATTTGTTTTCTTCTGTTTTCACTTTTGCCTGTAGTCTTCTCTGCATGGAATAAGACCCATAAGGCATTTCATACACAACTAGAAAAACAGAACAACTTAGAGTAAACAATGATAGAAAATGCTTACCCACAAGGCAAGTGTCTTTCTGACCACAGATAAGTTTTTATTCATTTAACTGTTTTATACTTTAATTATGGTCTTAGACTCACTGCTACCTTGAATTAGTAACTTTTATATGTCACACAGGTATTGAGAGAAATTTCTTTTTCTAAAATAATTAAATTTAACTAAAAGACTTTGGCATTTTTTCTATAATGAAAAAAMCATGAATCTGAGTTTATGGTTTGCCTTTTGGATTCATGACCCTTTTACAGCAGTCATTCTTATTTGGATTATTACAATACTGATTTTTTACATCTGGACAGCTTAGGGAGTCTTCATATCTATTATTATTAAAAAATTACTTAACAGGAATATAATAGCTCTATCTGATGATATAACTGAATAATAGTCTGTTCTTAGGCATACAAAAATTATTTATTTTTTGTTCTATTTATAGTCCACAGTCACAGATAATTCCTTTTTTAAAAGAACCAAATGCTCTAACCATATGGGACAATTCAGCAAATTAATCCAACTGTGAAAAAAACCTACACTAAGTCTAACCCAGTTAAAAGCCTCTGTCAGAAGTGAAGAATGGTTGCCTAGAAAAGAGTATAAGCAATAAGGCTGAATCATTTCCCAAATAACCAACTGTGCTACTTTTAGAAAAGCGCCTGAGGGCTTCTCACCAAAATTTTCTAAAGAAGATAAAAAAAGATAGGTCCATATAGGCATAGTTAGACACCTAAATAAGTGTTCTGATTTCCAGTTTTTCTATCCATGAAATGCTGAGTAGGTAACAGCTCCCCTTGGAATAAAACAGGATTGAGTAGCTCTCATGTCTGGTGAGAAAGGAGTAATTTCTGCAATTTCATAACGGAGTAGTAGTTTTGCCATCCTTTTTCTATACATGCCTCATTATAATAACCTTTTACTCATATTCACTACGGTGGTTAAGTGATGCACTAAATATGGAACCTCCATAACAGATCACTTAATTAAGAGGGTGGAAACCAGTCTGTTCATCATTTCTGACCAAAATCTCCAAAACTGAAAAGGAAAAGGGTTTTTTTAAACATTGTTCAGGGTTTAGTTTTGTTCCTTTGCGTTTCTTCCTGAATCTTCATGATATCATGTTTTATTAAATTGTTAATTTTATATATTGAAATGTGGCCCGTTATAAAGTGCAAGGAAGGATCCTGGAACTAGTAAAGCCTTCCTCATCCCTTGGAAGGCTCAGACAGTTTATATACAGAGGAAAGAGACAAATTTCTACAACTTTGAACATTCAAGGCAGGAAAAAATTACATCTTGATGATTACTGCTGAAATTAAAGGAAATTAATACATCTTTTTAGTGGAGTTCAAGTGTACTTCTAAGTTGTAGTGTGAATGCCAGTGCTGCAAAAGAAGTTACTAACATGTTAAATTAGATGATAAGGGGGTTCTGAGTCTTTGTTAAGGAACTCTTACTTCTGAGGGATTGTCCTTAAAACAAGCTTTTATAACTCTTCATATTTTTCCCCTAGCATGCAAGAAGTATCTCCAGCTTTCTGTTTCTAACCATGTAACTCAATATGTTCTTTTCATTCACCCTTTTAAAAAACCCACAATAATATCAGATTTACAGTTTTTCTAGCAATTATTGTGCACTAATCTACACACAGTCCAAAGAATATTGATGTAAAATGCTCCTGTACAATAATTTTTTTTTCTTTTCTCTTTCTCTTTTTTTAAAAATAATTTTGTATAGATGGACATTAAACTTTGATTCATATCTGGTTTTATTCACTACTTAGCACACACAAACCAGATGAACCACTTGGGGGGTGTGTGTGTGTATATATATATCTCTAAAGAAGTATTTTTTATTGTAGGGATGGATACAACACACTCCTTATGTTCTGCTATAACAATTGGGTGAGAAATGACATAATTCTTTTACCACACATTTCATGTAATAAACCTTAACTTCAAGCAAATGCAAGCTATAAAATTCTATTGATGGGCTTCCCAGATGTTGCCAGTTGTACTGTTTTAATAGATACCTTTCTTCTTTCAATACACTTTCTTTTTACTCTTTGACATATATCTTAAACAGAAATGCCTGTCAAGTGACCAGCAGGGTGCAGATGATAAACCCTGATGTATCCTTTTACTACACCTTAGATGCCATAAACTATACACAGAGATCAACTGATATATACAGCACTTACTATATATAATAGTGTAGCAGGRTACTGCTGATAGGCTTTTATAAATAAAAAGCACTAGATATTTTCTCAGTGCAAAGGTCAGCAGATTAATATACTGTAGTTTTGTATTCTGTAGCTGGCATGTGTTTGCAGCTTGGCTATTACTCTTCTTTAAAGCTGCCAAATGATACCACAAGGTTCACAATAAAATATAAGAATATGAGAAACTGAGTCTGCTGGGGAAAGGGATTGTCATTTTGACTAATTATTTTTGTTTTAATAGAAAGAAAAATATTATATAAAAAAACTCCCACAACTGAGACAATTTATTTAATGTAGCGACCTCACACACACAAATTTGGAAGTCTTTCAAATTACTTTCTTTCTTTAATTTGTCTAACCTGCCCATCAACTGCTAACAAAGGAAATGGAAACCTTACACATTGCTATAATTCTTTTATAGTAAGGCAGAAATCTTTGGGCATGTTTGATGAGGCAAAACATTTAGAAAGTGGCATAAACAGAGAATGCCACCTCTGCATACATGGTCTCACTTAGAAGTGGGAGTTGTAAGTTACAAATTATCTTTTTTTTCTTCTTAACAAAACCTGTATTCAGGTGAGTTTCCCACACAAAAAATACAGTTAAGCCTACTCTTAAACTCAATCAACATCTTCATAAATGCTGTTCAAGATCTTCATAAATGATCTGGTTGGTAGGATTGAAAGCACTCTCACCAAGTTTGCTGATGACACTAAACTGGGTCATGAGGTGGACATGTCAGAAGGGAGAGCCATCTTACAGGAAGACCTGGACAAGCTGGAAGAGTGGACAAGCAAGAACTGTATGAAGTTTAACAAAGATCCCGAGAAGAACTGCTGACAAGACTGTCTTAGGAGACCTATGGTAACTGTGCTTGATTCAAATCCAATACCACTGTAAATCCACAATACTCTCATTCTAAGATGTCAGTGATTTTTAGCTCCTGATAACTARTTACAGCTACAACGCTATTCATGCTATGTTATAGCTATAACAACACTATCTTCTGCCTCCCCTTTTGAACATTTCTTTTAGGTTATTCTTGCGCCTTAATTTAAGTCTTTGGACTACCTATATTTTTTCTAACCTTTTTCCCATAAAACTCATTTTAAAATCTCCTGATCCTA
Organism: Phoebastria nigripes; assembly: GCA_035582835.1. NCBI lineage: Eukaryota > Metazoa > Chordata > Aves > Procellariiformes > Diomedeidae > Phoebastria > Phoebastria nigripes. The sequence continues at coordinate 2,626,373 of JAYKAV010002855.1, read as the reverse complement.
TTTTGGGTTTCATTCTGTCCTCATGCAGTTATCTGTATTGAAATAAACATCTTCAGATCTCAAAATCTTCAGATCTCACAAATTGGTGTGAGGAAGACATGGAGAAAAACAATCACCACCATCAATCAGACAGCAAGTACCTAGAAGTGGAAGCTTTAAAAAAAAAAGTTAAGCTGATCTAAACATCACAAATAAACAAGACAAAAAATCTTATATCCCAGAACAACTGTGTGGAAAAATGCTCACTTGGGGACTGAAAAAATGATCTTAACTGTAAAAGAAGCATCTTTGCAGATCTCATCAAAATTCACCATATATGGCTGGTTACCAATACCATCTGGCAATGAAAATCACAAATGAGATCTTTATGTTGGACAGCAATACAAGTCATCCAATTTTTCAGTTATTTAGCTTCTGCCTTTCCTACTAGCATTTGTTAGGGCAATGAGTGTTGTGTCACTGTAAGTGACTTTCTTACAAGGTAAATCAAAATGCTACAATTTGAGCTACAAATCTGTCTTTCCTTTTTTTTTATTCTGTTTAGGAAAAAAWATTTATATTAGAAATGTATAGACATATCACACCAGATGGAGTGTTTTCCCTCTTCTATTATCCATGTATATGCTACACATACCCCTGTAAACACAGAAACTCCAGACAAACCTTAATGTCTGAACAATAATTTTTAAAGGTTTAAAAAAGATTATTACTATTTCACAGCTTATAGTAGTATTTAYAGTGTAACAACTTACAATCATGTGTATACTTTTTATACAGAAAGGCATGTTTCACATTATATAATGAAAGCATATTTACTATAGTGCTGATCCAAGTAGTTTGTGTACATTTATACCATACATCATCTACTGGAAGAGTATTAGCTAACTGGAAATCATTAAAATAACACTGGAGATTACTAACTAAGTAGCCTAACAATGACACTGCATGTTTGTTTAAGTCTTGGGTCTTACAGAGTACCCATTACTGTGGTGAAGGATCCTAAAACCTGTATTTAGGAAAAAACACAAGGCTTATGCTGGACTTTATTTTAAAAAGATCTTTTTGATAGCTCAAAGTAATTCACTTCCCCGGAATCCCAGAGGAAGGATTTTACAAAGCAAAAACTAAATCTAGATGTCTTAAGCCCTAGTGTCTTGACTTAGCCCCAAGATCTGCTGTATTCAAATCATTAACTGTCCGTGAATTATTTCTTTTTGTGTTGTAGCAGTGTATTACTTTTAAATTGGACATTTAGACTCTTACCAAGCATCCCAGAGGTGTTGCTAATGCCTCTGACTTTTGCCCTTATTACTATCATTTCAGCACTGGTGTTTCTATCTTTAAAGACTTCACTGTATCTTGCACCAGTGCCAACTTAGTGTACTTATACAACACTCCATCACATTTATCTGTATACATATATGTTATAGCTTATCTGCAGATGTACTATAACTTACATGGTTTACATAAAATATATTGTAACCATTGTGGCTGTTTAAATTAATCTGATTTTCTACAACAGTTTAAATTTTAGCAGAAGTTTAAAGTGTCAAATCTCTAAATAAATAAATTTTATATAAGAAAAAACAAAACTGCATGTATTCTCCAGGTTGTATATCTGACTCTTAAGTGATTCATTTCATGCTTCATGGATACTTGTTCCTTCTTCATAAATACTTTTTTCTACTTCGGGGTGTTATAAAGACATTGAAATAAATGGAGTTATATTAGTAAGAAACTGGATTAATGATTGAGTGAATCAAACACAATTTACTGGATTAATGATTGAGTGAATCAAACACAAACTTAAGACAGTAAGCCTCTTAAGGAAAGAATTTATATGTGGTAGGCCAAAGAACCATAACCTAGTCACTGGTAGGGTAAAAAAGGTCACTTTCTTGCCAGTTTTGAAACTAATTTGCAAGGTTTGAAACCACGATGGTAGTCCTTTTACTCAGTTTGCTGTGATTCAGGGAAGAAAGCTTCTTCTCCTCCCCCTTCCCTGCCCCCCAGCAGTAGCTGTGGAAGGTCATTGCCACATTACTGTTGTAATCTTTAAGGGACAGACTATCAAACCGCTAGGGTGAATGAAACTGAAGATGAATTAATTCCCATGTATTACCACACTAAATGGCAGGAATTGGAAATGACAAAAGAAGATTTTAACAGTATCTAGACAATTAATCAAGGTGATCACTTGCACACATTACAGTTCTAAACTTGTCCCAGTTAAAAGCAAATAGCAAATACATCTTCTATTGTAGTCTATAGCATTAATTAAGCACACAGCTCAGTCTGGGACTTTGTCGTTGCTCGACGTCCCTGAGCACTCTCTCATTCCTTGAGAAAGCTAGCTAAAAGTTTTGCGTACTGACATTATAGCTGACACATGGTTTCTTCCATGGACTAAGGCCAATGCAGGCTATCCCTGTGAAACTGCTCTCGGTTTCTCTTGACCTTCCACTGAAGGCTGGAAATTTCATCCTGCAATTACTCCTACCAAAATGTAAGAGACCAGAAGATATCTAGGATGTGCTTCACTGAACATATGGGTCATCTAACATTACCGTTGAGGATTTCAGAGGAAGCATAGGTAAGTGTTTTACGCACAGAGCACTTTAAGGAGAACTGAAGATCAGTCTGTGGGTTTACAGACAAAAAGAGGCCGCTGGCAAGAACCACAATGACATTCACATTTCCAGCTCCTTTGATTTCAGTGGGATTTAGGATTGTAAAAACCTTTGTATATCTAAGTCAAAATTTTCTGGAACCCATCTAATGGAGAACATAGAGCTTTTCAATTGTGTTGAATCAGATAAAGATTCCTTTGTCCTTTCAAAAAATATCACTGTATTTTCCCTGAAATGTAGATGTACCCAGCTTGATGGTTGGTTTTATCTCTTTCTCTGATGCAGTGGACTTTATTACACACAAAGTATGTTTTTGGCACAAGGAGGAACCGAACTGTTTAAGCAGCACATATTGAATCAACAGGACACATATTAATTACACAGTCAGAAGTCATTGCTTCATTTATGGTTCATGATCATGAACGTATTTATACAACATTTGTAATCTAAAATACAGCTACATGGTACTGATCTGCATTCACTAAACATTTTTAAGCAAACGTATATGCATACAGAACAATATCTCTATCTTTGTGGGCATTATGGCTTTGTAGCCTAGGACAAAGAGACCTGTGGTTATTCACAGCTTTTCCAACAACCTTTTTTATTCTTCTCTTTTCACACTTTCACCTCTTCACAGCACAATCTAGCTTTTAAATGGTGTTTACTCACTGCCTAGAACTGGGAGTTCAAATATCTAGCAAAGTCTTGGGTTGACAATCTGGTACCTACAATTACAACATACATTGGTTTTCATATGCTGCATATCCTTCACACTGTAACAATAGGTCTTATTCTCCAAAATGCTATTTCATATGTAGTTGTAAACAAAAAAACAGCAGCCAAAAACCAGACAACTCCCTTAGAGTCTGTTTTAAAGTCTGTCTCATTATGTACAGTTTTTTTGATCCATGATGACCTGACATAATATTTTCACACTTGAATTGTAAGTGTCTCATATTCATCCTCCATTGTTGTTTTGCTTTTAACAGGTAAAAGCATGGCAAGTTTCTGCAACTCTGTGTGAAGCACATCATAAACATGACCGTCGAGGTGTACTGGTTTTGGYTGATAGTTAATTTTCTTCATAGTAGCTGGCATGGTGCTATGTCTTGGATAATACATGGATGTTTTAGTTATTGCTGAGCAGTGCTTACACAGATCAAGGCCTTTTCTGTTTCTCACGTTGTCCCACCAACCAATAGGCTGGGGGTGCACAAGAAGTTGGGAGGKGACACGGTCAGGACAGCTGATCCCAACTGACCAAAGGGATATCCTATACCATAAGACAGCGTGCTCAGCAATAAAAGCTGGGGGAAGAAGGAGGRGGGGGGGAATTTGGAGTTAAGGCATTAGTCTTCCCAAGTAACCATTACTGCCTACCAATGGGAATTAGTGAATGAATTCCTGATTTTGCTTTGCTTGCATGCACAGTTTTTGCTTTACGTATTAAACTCTCCCTACMTCAACCCACAAGTTTTCTCACTTTTACCCTTCTGATTCTCTCTCCCATCCCACTGCAGGGGAGTGAGTGGGCACCTGTGAGGGGCTGAGCTGCCCACTGGGGTTAAAACATAAAAAGAGGGTACCTTGACAGCCTTATTTCAAACAAAATAAAATGGAAGTAAATTTTAAACTGAGAGAAGCTAAAAAAATACCCCCCCAAAAAAGTATGAGTTTCTAAATCCAGAATGCCTCCACAGGCTTAACTGTTTTTCATGCTTTTGTTCTTCCAGCTCCATGAAGATTATCCATGCTAGCTTGCATTTAATATGCACCATAGAATACAGCCCTTGAACTAAGTTTATTATTAAATTTACCAAAATCCTATTTACTCAAATGATTTTACAAGCATAAATGCCTTCAAGTATTTGATTCTACCCTTTCTATGCACATGGGCATTTGAGCACTCATTTCTTAAAGCCTCATGTACAAAGACATCCAACACAGCCAACATTATTTCCTCTCACCCCAAGTGAGGTATAATGGCATTTTTTCCTCTAAGTAGTTCTCATGAGCAACAATGCAATCAAAATATTTGATTTAAACAGCAAACATTATATGTCTCTGATTAATAAGCACAGAATTGCAGTGACAAGGTCAAAGCAAAATAAAACTGACATAATTTGTTGAAACTATTACTGGCAGATACTACAGCCTGAAATTTCATGAGGTGGCCTCATAAGAAGTTTCAGTTTCATTGCTCAAGTGGACCTGATCCAAGTCAGTGGGGGAGAAATTCATCTCATCTAACCATAGGCATCTTGCATGTAGATCTTTAATCCAGCTGATCTAGTCTCCTTAGACTCCCATTTTATTCACTAGAAAGATACAGGCACCACAGCCTCTGATTCACCTGTTTTGGATGTCTTTTTCAGAATGAGGTTAAATCCTTATTTCTTATCATAATACATAAAGTGAGATTCATAGTACATAAAGGGAATATAGACAGCTAGTGAAGATATATGTTTAAGCAGCAGATATCTACATTTATTCAGATAAATCCTATCCTAAGAGTGTTTTTCTTCATTGTATATTTATGCCAGGTTAGTATATTTCTATATCTATCTGATACATACAAAATATTCAGAATCCTCCAGAAATATACAACCATGTAGTGACAAATGCAGATCAGCTTCTTCCCTGTTTATTAATCTTCCAAAAGTCTGCTCTAGAATAGATTTGGTGTATCAAGGCAAAACGGTTCTTATTTGGATAACTTATTTTGTTATACAGGAAACTGTTATATACTAATGGTACTTTTTTTTTCTGCATAAACTGTCATGTTTGGAAAATTAAATAAGCTACCTTCTCCCTAGACTGCACTGAGACTTAGGTTCATGTCATCTAGATACCACGGAGAAGTGTCTAAATTAGGTAAGCTGAGTCTGGCTTTAGCTGTTGATACAATTAAAGTACTAGCTAGTGCACTGTAAGTTAACACCTTACTTCAATGTAGACAAGTCCTCCTTACATAAACTCACTCACTGAGTTCCATCTTTCATTGATTTCCCTTCCCCAATTCTTTTCTGTGCATCTCTCAGAGTAAAAAATACTTTTAGAGTAACTGGAAGGCAGAGAACTCTTCTGAGAATTTGGCTTTTGCTGTCTGCAGTTATCCTAATAGCACACAATATATGCATCCATACATAACACACATACATATGAGGAAAGGAAGGAAAGAAAGATGGGATGTCAAAGAGGGAATGAGAGGCCATAGCATGCCTTGCTCTCATTTTCTGCCACCAAAGAGAAGCAACATCTCAGAGGCATGCTGGTGGGAGTACAAAGGCTTCTTGGTGAGCACCCAGGGACACTCCAGTTGCTACTTGGAACTGCTCGCTTTTGTGTCAGGTCTGTGAAGGCCACCCATTGTGCTCAGTGTATGTCTTTGACCTGAACAGTAAACAATGTGTCAGCCTATATAAAGAACAGGATGGACAATAGCATAGGGAACATTTATAAAGAGCAAATTATATACTGTAGCCACTCAGGGATRTTCTATGTCATATTTTCTGGTCATTCCACCTCAGAAATGACTTCAACAGTTAGATAAAGAAAACTCCTATCTGAAGAGACTGAAAAGACTGGAAGATTTTTATTTTTAATTTTGACCTAAAAAAGAAGTGCTTACACAATGACACAACAGAATTACATAAAATGATGAAAGGTATATACAGAAAGTTTGTCAGGAGTTTTCTGTGTCATAAGAGAGGACCGTTCACTGAAATTATAAGATCGTATATCCTATGTCAAAGGAAGAAACACTTGGAAGTTCACTACTACATGATTTCAGAAAGCAGGAACTTCCTAAAATGTTAAGAATTAAGGAGGAAATGGAGAAAAAAATGCCAAATATTAAAACTTTATTTTGAAGTAGTTTAAGACTTTTTTTTTTTTTTTAAAGTATTTTGAACTTTCAAATAGATTTGCTTAGTTTAAATACCAGCAAAGGAATAATTTGGATCTTATTTATGTCAACTTTTACATACGTTCCCATTTAGCATTTTATTTCATGTAACTTGATGGCTGGAAATATTAGTGTTTCAGTCAATAACTTAGTGCTTTGGCTTTGTTCTTAATCCTGCAAAATCTAGCACATTGGATTAGAATAGTTCATTATAAATGCTCTTGTGTAAAACTGTAGGTATATTCACAATGCATACAATTTTAGCTTTGGTAATATCAGACTCCTTTTCAGTTACTTTTTAGACATGGCCATAACAGATATGATTATACGACATAAGTACCATATGGTAAAGTGGTTCTTTAAAGAGTAGCGCAGAAGGGAAACGGAAACAGTTTAAGCGACTCAGCTGTAGCACACTCCTGTCGGCGGGGCACTCTGGGGACAGCAGGAGACATGTGAATATCAGGGTAATGAACAGTAGGGGAGAAAATTGTTAAAAGGACAGAAGGAGAACCATGAAGAGAGATGACTATGTTTTTACAGACCTCACTGCATAAGAAGGGGCAGGGCTTTCTTATTTCCTGGTTAATTTCCTTGTTTGTTTGTATGATATCTAGCAAATGGAGTAACAATTTTATTGTGAATTCTTGTAAGTTGGTAGAGTATGAATAAACAATTACTTTAAGTCCAAAAATGTTCTCTCAGTTCCTCTCATTAGAGTGTGAAAATTACTGAAATAGTGACAAAAAGTATGTGCACCATTTAGTTAGGGTGAAAACCTGTGTTACTCTTTGTTTACCCCTGCATAGTGAAATTTGCTTCCTTTGTAAGAAAGATTCACTTAATTCATGAGTATAAATGAACAAGATAGTGCCAGACAAGTTCTCTGTCACTGCAAAGCTGTTTCAGAGACTCTTAAAATGGAAGGTTCAAGAGAGCCACTAATCTCTGTCGTCTACACAAAAGAGAGGGTGGCTTTATGAATAGTAAATTGGAAGTCTTTTATCTCTAATGTCAACTTAATCACTGAAATGTTTCATCTTATTGCAAGAAATCCAAGTCAGTGTAATCCTATGACGTGCTATGAAACAAAACCTAATGTTTTTTAAAGATCTGGTGAGAACCAGGGACTTGAAGAGGGTAAATATGAACAATGACCTGACATCAGCAAATGCTTTTATTCATTTGAAACTAATGTTAAGCTTCACTTAACCATCATATTAAAAGAGTTCTTGTCATAGTAGGACACTTTTACTCTTCATGAACATAATGAAGTGCTCTTATCTTTGAAGCACATCAAAGCATTTCTGAATGAGAATAAAAGTCTTTACAGCGCTTTCCTCTACTACGGTGACATAGAAATTTAAGGCAGAATATAACGTTATCCTGTGTGGATGTTCAGACTGAACGGACAGATTGATAAATGGTGAAGATGGAGCAAGGCTTCATGTTCAAAATCCTGCCTTAATAAGCAAAAATGTTTGATGTATCGTCCGGTTACATTATGAGCCAAAGAATGGTTTCAGTTTAAGTGGCTCCCCTGAACACTCAGTCAGTTTGCACTTAAAAAATGTGAGGGAATTTTCTCAGAACTGATGAATGTGAAATATTCGTAGTGGGGCAATAGCAAAACCATAATAGCCTTTGCCCTCATTTGGATCAGTTTCTGCTTCTTTGCCCAGTGACATCTGTAATCATAAAATGAACCTTTTTCTTTCCCTGGGTCCAGTTCCTAAGAACAGGGCTCTAGCCCAGTACCAGTGTCATTTTGGCTAGGGTGACCCTGATGGCACCAATAGGCCTTCTGATCAGCCTCTCCAGGGATCCCCACCCCTGACCATGGTCCCAGAGTCCTCCACAGCCAGACCCATCCCACCACTGTCACTGCTGCAGATAGAAGGAGCACCCAGGGGACATCACCATGCAATGGTTCCTTTTGGGCCAACCCTGGCACCTAGGCATCTCCCATCACACCCACCTGCCCCTTCCCTGTCATCCCAGGCTGCCCTGGCTGGGGAAGAACAGTCTCCTCCTTCACTGCCAAGTGGGATCCTTGTGCCTCTCTGTGGGAAGGGGGTACCCAGAGCCTGAGGGCAAGAGCTAACCCTGGGATCCTCTTGGGACTGTTTCCCCCACCGCAGCCCTCAAATGCCCCAGGCCCTGATCCCAGGAGAGAAGGTACCCTTTGTTCACATCTGTGCCTTGTCACATTCTGCATTACCTGCCCTTGAGAAGTATCTCAAGAAGAGTGGCACAGAGGCTGATCTGCCCCTCCACCTCTCCTGCTGAGCCCCTATATTCTTCATCAAAAAGAAGGACAGGGATCTCAGCCTGGAAGAAATTTACAGACATGCCAGTGAAGAACCAGCATCCCCGTCTCTGACCCCAGAGCTCTTTGAATGTCTTCAGGGGCTTGACAATTCATCAAGCTGGACCTGTGAAGGGCTTACAATTTGCTCCAAATCTTGCAAGGAAATGAGTGAAAAACTGCTTTCTGCACCAGGCATGGACACTACAAGTATCCTGTGGTGTCACTYGGTCTCCTCAGTGCTCCAGCCACCTTCCAGCTCTTTTTGATTTTACAGCAGAGCTGCCACCCTTGCAGGGAAATACAATGTCCTGGTGACTGTGGACCTGTTTACCAAGACCTCTCACTTTGTCCCTCTCAGGAAGCATGGCCCCACAGGCTGCTTAACTTGTCCTATAGCACAATTCCTGATGCTACGGCCTCCCAGACAGCATTACCTTGTTCACAGCCAGATATTGGAAAGAGCTCGTGGGGAGTATCTTACAAATCCAGCCCCTGTAGGGTGTGAGGACACACCTTGCTGGCAGGAGAGTTTGTTGGCAGGGCCCTGAGGGCACCACCAGGCCTGCCTGTTCCTGCCCACTCCTCCAGGGCTCCCCCCACCCTGTCAATGGCCCAGGACCCCATTTCGGCTCAGGCCAGGGCTGTTCATACTTGGAGTGAAGACTAAAAATGTTTCAACAGGATAATACATATGTAACAGTCAGCTTTGCATTTGCCTTAGTTACTCTACAGTGATGGCTGAATTTTCCAGTCTCTCTTCCTTTTTCTTAAAGTAGGAGATATTTGTAATGGAAACAAGGGAAGACTGTCTCTTCTCTACCTGTTTTACAAAGGCTCATTCTCAGAGAATATGATTATGCTGTTTTAATGGTTTTAATAAGTTGTTATCGTCAGTGGACTGAACAAGCACGTAGTATGAGTAAAAATGCCTGGATTTTTAATGTTAATTTCCAGGATTTCATTTAATACATCTTTTCTTTTAAGATCTTTTTATGCTAGGAAATACCATTCACTGCAATAATACTATGCCATAAACAGTAATATTAAAGCTCTTGTAAACAAGTGTTGCTTGCAATAAAGTCAGTACTGGATAATAGCTAACTAAAAAAAAAGATAGTTCTCAATTTGCCAAAACAAAAAATACTGGCAATGAAGTACAAACAACAGAGAATGTCACTCTTATATTAAATTTCCCCCTTAAGTACAAATTTTAAGCTGTTTTTGCAAGATTGAATATCTTTATGTCCTCCATCTATAGCATTTCTAATTGTTTGCAGTTGAGGCTGACTTATATCAGAGCGGGTAGTAATAAAGTGCCTACTTCATCACTACTAAACTCAGTCCACAAGCTGCTCTCAATTTTATGAGATCCTTTATTTCCTGCAATATTTGGGGTGGAGGAAGGAGGGAGAGGAGGCTAGAGGGATATTCAACAGAGGCCTTTGGTGGTTGCCAAAGAAATGTGTAATGAGCTGTACTGTGCCTTCTCAGTATTTTCATCCTGGGACAGTACAGAGTAGCATTGCTTCCCTGCAGACAAACTCCAGGGACAGATTGTAGAAATTGCCTGCAGGCACTTTCAGGAGTTGCAGCCTGTTGCACAGGGTAGACCTGTCATGTTGTGCTGAATGCAGTAGGAAATGGGGTGAATCCTGTCCTTGTCCATTCAGGTAGATTCAGCCCTTGATAGTGCCCTGTCTACAGGGTATTGCCTAATTACATTTCCTGATGGCAAAATAATGTTGTGCATGTCATCACCACAGGATACTGAACTGCAATAGGATTATAAAAACTGAAAATGAGGCTGTTCCAGTTCAGACAAGTCAACCTTACGCCAACTGAAGGAAAGCAGTGCAAAGCAGAACCACACCAAGCTGTAAACTCACTTTGTACCATACAGAAGGGGAGTACTAGTTCAGGTACGGGAGAAAGGGAACGAGCAAGTAGAAGGGAAACTGACTTAATGGTTTCAGCAGATTGCACCTAATTCTCAGCAGATTTCAGACGATTTCACCTAATACCTAGGTGCCTCTGCTGTGTATTATTGTAGGTCAAGTGCATGCTTTCTTAATGGGGCTGAGGGACCCTTTTTAGCTGGAAAGCTGCCTGGTGGAAAAGGACCTGGAGGTGTTGGTCGACAGCCGGCTGAATATGAGCCGGCTGTGTGCCCAGGTGGCCAAGAAGGCCAATAACATCCTGGCTGATATCAGAAATAGTGTGGCCAGCAGGACGAGGGAAGTGATCATCCCCCTGTTCTTGGCACTGGTGAGGCTGCACCTCGAATACTGTGTTCAGTTTTGGGCCCCTCACCACAAGAAAGACATTAAGGTGCTGGAGTGTGTCCAGAGAAGGGCAACGAAGCTGGTGAAGGGTCTGGAGAACAAGTCTTATGAGGAGCGGCTGAGGGAACGGGGACTGTTTAGCCTGGAGAAGAGGAGGCTTATCTCTCTCTACAACTACCTGAAAGGAGGTTGTACCGAGGTGGGTGTCGGTCTCTTCTCCCAAGTAACAAGCGATAGGATGAGAGGAAAAAGCCTCAAGTTGTACTACGGGAGGTTTAAATTAGATATTAGAAAAAATTTCATCACCAAAAGGGTTATCAAGCATTGGAACACGCTGCCGAGGGAAGTAGTTGAGTGCCCATCCCTGGAGGTATTTAAAAGATGTGTAGATGTGACACTTAGGCACATGGTTTAGTGGTGGACTTGGGAGTGTTAGGTTAAAGGTTGGACTTGATGATCTTAAGGGTCTTTTCCAACCTAAAGAATTCTATAATTCTATGATTCTAAGAAGGAAGATATGCTGCAGTGAAGAGGACCACAAAGGAAGATGAATATTACCTGAGACACCTGCCTTTTGTGAGACATCATAGATGAAGAAAGAGGCAGTATTTCAAAAAAGACTGCTCTTCAGTATTCCYGTTGCCTGACACAGTTGTCTTAACCAGCAGCTGTGCAACCCTTTTAAGGTACCTACTATGAAGTACTCAGTCTTACTCTTCAGGTTTTCATAAATCATATCAACTTCCTTCCTTTCCATTAGTTATTTTGTGAACTACTATGATATTATTACAGGCTGAAAGTCTTTGTATTGTAGTAAAGGTTCCTATAAAAATGATCTCTATTCTAAATAACAACTTTACTGTAACAAACTTTCATTGTCTGCCTTGGGGGAAAAAATACAGTAACCAGCCATATGCCAATACTCAGTGGAAATACAAGCTGAAGTACAGAATATGCAGGTTTTTTTAGCATTCAAAAGCAGGGAAATATTCCGCTTTCTTTTTTATGCAGGGACTTATAGTTAAGTGAGCCACCTCAAAGCTCTCCAAAACCAAAGAATGTGGCGATTTKCACTCTCTGCATCTGCTTTGGTTAAAATGCATGTAGTGTTTTGCTGCCATGGTGACAAACATGTCCATCCTGATTTCACTCTTGAGAGCATGGAGGATGAAAAAGCATTAAGTTACTATAGCTATAGGATGACAAGTGTCACAGAGAGAGTGAAAAATTCATCCATTGTTTGGAATTATAGATTTATTCTCAAGAAGAATGTACATTTATTTTATAAATTGTTTGCAGGCAGTTACAGTCAGTGCCTTATGAGAATATCAAATTCCAAACAATCTGAGGAAAAAATTAGGACTAAATATCTTCTCACTAGCTGGTTTTGATATATTTTTATTCACCAAAGACTGATTGGGGAGATTTTGATGGGAACAAATGAGAGACTGGCAAAGTTCCTTTTCACTTTTCGTAGAAAAGTAGAAATTCAGCTGGAAAACATTAACACAAATTGGAAACAATAGCTTAAGGTGTTCCATTTGTAGATTAACATAAATGCGCTTCGCTGTTCAGATCAGCTGCTAATTCCGTGGATGGAAGTCAAAATACAGGAGTGAGAAAAAAATGAAGGTCGGAAAGACTGATTTGCTTTTATTTAAAAGGAATAGTTTTTGTCTTTGTCTTGACAGATGAGATATGTTGMAAGATATTTCATAAAGATCCTGATTGTTATGTTTTCTTTCTGAAAATCAAACTTCTGATAATTAAAATACTGAATATATAASTACTATTGGGGGAAGGGATTTCTGTGTGGGATGGAATTTCATTTTTCCAACCCAGTTTTAAAATGGTACTTTTTGCAGAATATGTAGAAACCCCACAAGGGGAGGTTGGTTCAGTTGCAATTTAGAGGGAAAGTGCAGCCTACTTGATAATCACCTGAGTTCTTTGAAAGACCTTGATGCCACATCAGAAATTCCCATCTAAGCCAGCTGAGCATTTTATTGGCCTAGATAGACATTACCTAGCCTGAGAAATCCACTGGGAGCCAAACGCAATTTAATATCATTAGAATGGTGTATTATTCAWGTATACTATGTCAGGACTTGCATATCAAAGAACCAAAATATTTCCCAAATGAAGCACAATTGTTTACTGGCAATACTGCCTGGAACCTCAGTCACTGTGAAGCAAGATAGTGTTGCTCTTTGATATGTAAACATAGATTTAAGGTTATAACAAAGGTTGTTTGTTTGTTTGTTTGTTTTTTTTTTTCTGTTGTGCACAGTTAGTTGATCCTTTCTCACTGCCATATTTCTTGTATGCTTGGCAAAGCAGAGATTCTTAGCTGAGATTTTATGATGTACAGTGTCACAGAGTGACACATGACTTGTCCTCACAAAAATTCCTCTTCATTGTTTACTCTTGAAGAATAAAATTCCCTGCAAAGAAAGTGGGGATTTCACTGGAAAGCTTGGCAGCTACTAACAGTCCATTGGAAGCCAAGAGCATCTGCAGATTCTGTTGGTTTTGCCCTCTCGAGGYATTCATTCTCTGTTGGTAGCTACTCCAGATGTCCCTCAAAATTACTGTGGTGGGTTGATCCCAGGTGGCAGGTAAGTTCCCACCCAGCCACTTGCTCAGTCCCCTGCAGCGGGATGGTGGAGAGAATCTGAAGGGCAAAAGCAACAAAAAAACCCTCATGGGTCAAAATAAAGACAGTTTAATAAGAAAAGAAAAAAAGAAAAAAGAAAAAAGAAAAAGGAAAAAGCAAAATAAAATAAAAATTAAAATAAAAAAGGAAAAGGAAAAGAAAAAGAAAAAGGAAAAAAAAAAAAAGAAAAAGAAAAAGAAGAAAAGGGGACAAAAAAAGAGAAACAAATGATACAAAAGCAATCACTCACCACCAGCAAACTTATGCCCAGCCAGTCTCCAAGCAATGTCTACTTTAGAGAAACTCATCCCCTCACCACCACTGTTATTGCTGAGCATGATGTTATATGGTGTGGAATATCTCTTTTTTCTGTTTTAGTTTGCTGTGTTCCCTCCCAACCGCTCGTGCATCCCCAGCCTACTCACTGGGCTGGCAGCGTGAGAAACAGAGAAGGCCTGTATGCTGTCCAGGCACTGGTCAGCAATAGATAAACCATTGCTGTGATAAAACACTGTTGTGGCCACAAATCTAAACCACATCACCATACGGGCCACTATGAAGAAAGTTAACTCCATCCCAAACAGASCCTGTACACTTAGATTCAATGTTTCGGAAAGCTCCTTTGAACTTTAGGGCTAAAATCAAGTCAGGGTGGATTCCCCACAACTGTAGAAAATGGAAGCATTTTCTTAGAAGCAAGAAACAATGTAGGTGGGAAGGGAGATCAGGAGGTCACCCAGCCAGAGGTGCTGTGYCAGCCAGGGCTTCTCTCTTCTGAGGTTTGTTCCCCAGCACCTGTTTCTAATCTGATCCTCTTTAGCTATGAACCAGTAAACACAAAGGATAAAAAATGTCCACATTGTTCCCAGAAGAGATATTTGATGGCAATATTGTGTAGGTACAACATGAATTTATTTTTTGGTGTTCCCAGTGTAAAGGTAAAATTAAAAATGAGCCAGGAAACCCACAGTCAAAAACTAGGATTTTCTTTCCAGATTTCACACTTGTGCACAGACGTACCCAGAGCCATAAATAACTTCAGAATGTGACTGCTTGTCATGGAATGATGCTGAGACAGAAGATTTGTGATGAAATGTCTTCTATCCAAAAGATGGAATGTGACTGCTTTGATAATCCCTGGACTGTTCAAAATAATTTATTTTTGGGAGAACTGGCTGATAATCTCAAAACATGTTTATTATATAACRAAAGTTTAATGTAGGGTGGAAGAAAGTAGAAAATTATTACAGGCTACTTAAAACAAATTAAAAAAATATGAACAGAAGAGAATATATCAGAATAGCTCTGCTCTTGTTTGGACTTTGAGAATCTTCTGTTCCATATGTAAAATGTATGACACCACTTTATTAAATAARCTAAGCATTTTTAACATAGTGCAAACTCAATAATGTCTTATGTCAGTGAAACCTTATATAAATTATTATTCCAGATAGTGTCCATTTGATTTTAATGTRTTTCTCCCAAAAAATTACGTACCAAAATGCAATTACAGTAACCTCAAAAAGATAGAAAAAATAATAGGTTTCAACAAATTATGAAACAGAAWTTTTTCTACTGGGAGAACATGAGTTTGAAGGTACAGTAGTTCATTTGTTACTATCCTCATATCACACTGAGAAAAAATAAATTACAAAAATGCATATTCTCAAATGGAGATCTGATTTGTCAAACGGTGCTGAAGAACAGGGGCAGCTCTTCTTGATGTTGCTACAGTTTTCTGACAACTGAGCAGATAAGAAATGATGAAAGTATTTGGTAATGTCACAGGTGTGTAACAACAGTCTGTGTGCCAGTGTAAGGAATCCCAGAAGCTGCTGCTTCTTTTAGCATCTAAGTACTCATACTATTAAAAAAAGGAAAATAGCATTGTGCCTTGGAATTTCTCGCTAAYGCATTCCTAAGGTTTCCTTTTCCTTGCTGCTTTAAAGGAATTAAATCCCTGTTTTCCTCATGAGTGACAGTTACTCCAAATTCTCCTGATATTGGTCTGAGAGTTGAAAGAGGCAGAAACATTCAGACTTTTCATTTCTACTTCTGATGGCCTGGTTTTCTGTCATATATCCATTTTCTGCTTAGTACCACGTTTTCCATTTTCTCGTTGTTGTATAACTTCACAGACCAAAATATACTGTATGTTAGTTTGATCCTTAATTGAAAAAAAAAGAAAAAAGAAATCTACAGAACAAAGCTGTCTTTTAATTTATGAATGACTGTAGAAACATTAGTATTGTTCCTACTGTTGCTCAACATGACACTGCATAGGATTGCATCTGGTCATAATCATAATTCCCTACCATTTCAGCAGTAACAAAATGACCACAAGAGCCTTTCATTTCAGATTATAATGACAGGAATACCAGTACATTTGGGGTATTTAAGTTTACCTGAGATTTCAAACAGCCATCAGGTACTGATGACTTTACGTCATAGTGAGAATCCAGAAATTATTTAAACTGAAAAGGCCCTGGACCATCTAATACTTCTTATATTTGGAACATTTAAATATGGGGATACAGTGAATCATTTCTAGATCAACAGTATTGTTTAACATGTTTATTGTTTCACCCATTCAGAAGTAGTTTAGCAAAGCACTCAGGTTAAAAATGTCAAACCTGGCACCATTTGTAGGAGAGAATGAATGAYCCGTGTTACCTTCCAACACTCAGGAGTGTGTGTCTTTGTAGTCCTGGTGGAGTAATATGTTTTTATCTACGTAGCAAGAGTTTTTTATATGTTTTAATAATAGCAGGAACCTAGAGAGAACTTGGGAATTTATAAATTTCAATCATGCTTCAAATYATATTACTTATTTCAGTATTTGTCTGCTAAATGTTGGGAGATTTGTTTCAAAATGTTAACTAAAACRAAGCCTGTAAACTTTTCATCCTTTCATATGCAGAGTTTCAGGAGACACTTGCAGTGGATTCGAATGGGTTTTGATGGGCTCCTATAACAGCTTCAGTATTTTTAAACCTCCAAAGTTAATCCAAAGTTCAGACTAAGACTTTACTTAATATGATTTAGTTTCTAGAATTTTACTAACTGCGTAAGCATTTTTTTTTGTCTCCATGTCAGGYAGCACAGTGGGTTACAACACAGGCTTTTTTTCTGGATTTCAATATTCTCACATTTCAAGAAAACAAATATGGTTTCCATCTTGGCAAAACAAGAATTTATTTTTCAACAAAAGTGGGCAGATATTAACATATTGGACAAGAGAAAGGCAGCGGCATTCTCCTCAAAGCCAGCATACAACACTTATATGTCCAGTAGGAATAAAATAAAATAATGTAATACATTTATTAGCATTGCAAAAAGTTCTTCTTGAGYTGATAGAGAAATCTTGTTGCAGATGCAAGCCTGATGCTAGCGAATCCATTTGCAAATGTGAAGTCCAAATTAATGCAGAAATAAAACTAGAAGCTGTGGATCTATTACATTTACAACAACAGTTACGTGTGTAGCAAAGATGGGAAAGAGCTGCAGCTGAAGATAATAAAATACTCGCCCACGTGTGATTGAAACTTCTTTCAGCTTTCAAAGGACTCAATAATAAAGACTCCCCACTGGGATCCTCAATGCAATACACACAACTGATAATCGTAAGAGAAAGAAGCATTACATACTTAGAATAGATCCTCAGTGTCTGCGCCTGTGTTGACATATAGTCGTCTAGTACAAGCCTGCTTCATCACTTACTGGAGAATGTTAAATTCTGCATGCACCTATGAAATTAAAATTATCTTGCCTATGACACAGTATTTCACATCTCTCTAATGCTGAGTTCTTCCAATTTCTTTTGAAACATCAATACTCCTGCGGTGGAAGACGTTAGATTAGTTATACAGTAGTTTTGGATGGATATATCTTAAATTTTTTAGTGGAACTACTAGGTTTGTGAATATTTTAAATAAAAATGATAATTCAGTTTCAACCCAAGCAACACATTTAACACACCATCTCTGCTTTACCATTTCACAACTTTACCAAGCATTGTTTATGTAGTTACTATGCTTGTCCTCCTTAGATAACCATGATACCTACACTGCAAAGGAAGGAAGTGTAAGGAGTGGATATATAGAAGAATGATTTTTTTTTTTAAAAGAGACAAAGACAAGGAATTCAGAAAAAAGGTATGGAGTAGAAATAACAGAAGGAAGCAGAAGAAAAGAGGAAGAGAAAGAATACAAAGAGCAAAAAAGAAGACAAAGACAGACATACTTTTTTTCTCTTCTGTTCTTAAAGAAAACTGATGGAAAAGAAACACAGGAGAGATAATAAGTTACGGATGAGATGAGTGGAAATAATTGTTTTAAGAGAACACTTAAAATCACCATGTAAAAACAAAATCTGCACAAAAGCTTAGCTTTCTCTATTAGGATACATCAGAAGTATGACCCTGTGACAAGCTGAAATTGGCTTGATCTGGCTATAAATGAAACAAGGTCCCAGTGGGACGTTTTTGTATTCAGAGAGGATATAGTATATTTTGTTTTATATTATTTTGCACTGCTGATGCTGGCTGTGCATTTCAAAATTAGATCTGTTGAAAGAAAACATGATAGGTATTTCAAGAAAGCAAACTACATTGAAAAGCTATCAGAACAATAGCTAAATTTATTTTTATTTTTATTTCATTTACTTGAAATGTCTTTGACTCTCTTAAGCGTCATCTTGTACATAGTATTGAAAACTTTTCTTATTATTTTTCTGCATCATATAGTTACCTCTAACTTTTTCTGTTGACTTTACAGAGTTGTAGGTGAACACCTGCTCTGACTCAATGGCACCAAATCATGGACAGAGGTCTAGCAGATGCCAAAAGTAGGTAAAAATAATCAGTCTGGTCAAAATAATGCAGGCTAGTGCCTATTTCAGTACTGAAGGGGATAACTGAGCCAGGATGAGTTATCCATTACTCAGCCTTAAACGGGTTATTTTCCAACCCTCACTGTAATAAAAGTAATAAAATATTCTGCAGCTAAGAGAAAGAGTGATCACTCTACCAAGGGTCTGTGATTCAGAGACTTTCTCAAGTTTTTTAAAGAAGGCTTCATCCATTTCCTTATCTTGACAGTGTTAACTGCAACAAAATCCCAGCAGGATGTGACGATTACTGGTCACTCCTCTGACCCTGACTCACAAACTGAACCACGCAGTTATGGTAACCCAGTGCTAAGCCTACCTGAGGAAATAATTGACAAAGGACACAGGAGATATAACAGGCGATGAAGGACTCCTCCTACAAGATAACTAGGATGGCACTAATTTCATTTGAGTCTCTACTCAGTACACTTCTACCACTGAGTTAGCTCCCTATTCTTTATTTTTAGTCAATGACAGAAAAATAGGCCATTTGAAGGCACCATTCATTACTCCTGACAGATATCTGAAATAGACCAGATGAATTGCTCACTAGAATCCTTTTTTTTTCTATTTACTTTAGAGTCTTGATAAGTAGCTCAGATGCRGATTTCTGCACTGTAAATATCTCAAGTATGATAAGATGAACTTCTTTCTCAGTGACCACCTACATTCACAGAGCTGACAGTCCTGAAAATTAGTTTGCTCTTTTTTTCAGCCAGGATGAGTTATCCATTACACAGCCTCAAACAGGTTATTTTCCAACCCTCACTGTAAATAAAGTAATAAAATATTCTGCAGTTCAGAGAAAGAGTGATCAAGGGAAAAATTGAATTTTAGACAGCTGATTGTGCTTATATGCCCTTCAYGCTGCTCACAAATCATCAAATCAAACTAATTTAGATCTTAGATTTTGAGTATAGATAATTTAGATGACCACTGGAGGCTATCTAGTCAGATCTCCTGCTCAAAGTGTAGTCAACTTCAAAGTTATATTAGATTGCCCAGGACATTGTCCAGTCAAGTGTTGAGTATCTCCAAGAATGGAGATTCTACAACTTCTCTGAGTATCCTGTTCCAGTGTTTGACCACTCTCATGGTGAGGACTTTTTTCCATACAGTCAACTGGAATTTTCTTTGCTAAAACATTTGTTTGTTGTCTTTTGCTATGCCCATCCACAAAGAGTTTGACACTCTCCTTGGCCTAAATACCCATTAGGCAGTTAAAGGCAGGAATAAGATTCCCACTGAGCCTTCTCTTGTCCAGGCTGAAAAATACCAGGGCTTTCAACCTCTCCTCATATGACACAACAAAAATTGGAAACTACAAACTAARGTACACTTTGCATTTAAATGTTCTWCTGCGTATTGTGGCATGGAAGGCTGGATTTGTTGCTGTTCTATAGTTATAACTATAGTTATAATTAACTCAKTTTTGGTCCTGGAAGCATCTGTTGAAAAGTTAAAYATGTTTTAAGTTAAATGTCTTCACTCTATGTCTTTTACAGATTTACCTTACCTTCCTTGTCTTCCCTGCCTTCCTGTTGAAGTGAACTGTAATTTCTTGCAGTTGACATTACTGCATGTTGAATATTAAGAATTCTTTAATTTAATGATTCATACTAGAAAATTTCTTATTACAGTGAATATAGAATATCCAATATTTTTAGCTGTAATTTCTGAAGTTTAAGATATTTTAACAATACTGTCTTTATTTTCAATTAATGACAATTAGCACTTAAACCATAATATATCTCTTTTTTTGGTCCAACATATAAAATTTTTAACATTTTTCTTTTGCATCCATTTTTACTTACTTTCTGTTATATTAAACTAAAGGTATTTCACATTGTTTTACAAACTATTATTCTTGACTATACTCACAAAGTTGTTGACGTGACCAAGGATTACTTCTCCTGCCTCTGACCTGTTTGTACCTAAAATATTCAGGAAAGGTATTCATGTCTGACAGTTTTGGGGAGGTCTGGGTGATAAATAAATATACCTATATTTAACACAATAAGTTACTTTTTTAAAAAAACTTTCTAAGGTTTCTTGGTTGGCACTGTATTTTCCTTCTACTGTTTTGTTTCCGGTCTACTTGAACTTACGGTGAGATATTAATCTGACCACCCAGATGTAGACAGCTTCTGTATAAGAAGAAAGATTGTCCAGAAAGAATAACTAGAGAAGTTTCCTGGGACGTATTGCTTGTTCTTGCAGACAGAGAGGAAAGTTTTTGAACAAAATGGATAAAGATTACTACCAAGAGAAAACTAGGAAGGGAAGAATAAACCCCTTATATTCTGTTTATTTTAGAAAAAGATACAAATTTGTCCAGCTGGCAAGAAACTACTACTATATAGAAATATAATATATTTGTTCTACTTCTTTTTCTCCTATTTTTAATTGTTTCTGCTTGCTTTATACTGTTCAGAGCCAACAGGTCACCATGTTCATAAGGATTCAATCTAGTTCTCTGTGCATCAGGGAGTTTACTTGCATGTTCTTTGAACTAAGATTAATAGCTTAGCTAACCCTTTCTGATCCTGCCATATTGAAATGCTTTTAGGAATATCCAGTTGAACCCATTTCCCTATAGAAGCCTCCTCCACCTTCTACTTCTTGATGACTTTCACTGTTATTTTTTTATGAGTGTAAGGGTATGGATCCTACTGGCTTCAGATTTCACTGCAGCTGACCTGCATCGATAATAGAAGGAGAAAATGTGTAATTCTTTTTTGCTGATGATACTGAATTGTTCCCTGAGTGAATGAGTCTTTTTTGGGGGAAAAAAAGTCTAAATTCTAATGGCATACATATATATTATTAATATAATATGCATTTAA
Source organism: Phoebastria nigripes (assembly GCA_035582835.1). Lineage (NCBI taxonomy): Eukaryota > Metazoa > Chordata > Aves > Procellariiformes > Diomedeidae > Phoebastria > Phoebastria nigripes. Next base: position 2,604,851 of record JAYKAV010002855.1, on the reverse strand, counting down.
GCTCTCTTGTGTTGACATTAGGTTTCTTGCATAGTACAGCTTCTCTAGAAGCAAATACTCCCTGGTAGAGCTCAGCCCTTTTACAGAAGACTGCTGTAATGCCAGTGCAAGCACCTGAATGCTGAGTGGAGCCTTGTGCGTACATGCACGTATGTGGGTGAGAAGGGAGAAGCCAGCCACTTGCAGAAGTGCTGTAATTCTCTGCTCGGTGTGAGAAGTCTTCAGGCTAGTTTTRGGACCTAGGCTTTTTGCTTCTAGATCAAGAAATATGTAGTTAAGATATCTTGTAGGACTGCTTAGAAGAAACATCCTCTGGTCTTAACCAGGAGATAAATTAATCTGTTTTCTCTGGCACATGAACATACAAGGAGAATTCTCTGAAATTCACAGACTGCACTTAACTCTGTCTCAGTGGAAGACAGAGAGAATTTTACAGATGATCTCAGTAGGAAGAGAGAGCAGGAAATGTCACATGCATTTTTAAAACACTACTCCCTCATTTTATATGGATGGATCAAAATAAGCAGAACTGAAATTTGTACAGTTCAGAGCATAGACTCGTTATAGGAATTTCATTTGATTCTGCTGCAAATCCAATTGCACTGCATCACATTTCCCCAAGCAACAGATGTTTCCCAAATTAACAAGTTTGGCACATCTCTAAATATGATCCACAGGCCCCAAATGTCAACTACTGTGCATGCCATTTTACAATATACTTGTCATGGTTTAACCCTGGCTGGCAGCTAAGCACCACACAGCCGCTCACTCACTCCTCTCCAGTGGGATGGAAGAATAAAAGTGAGAAAACTCGTGGGTTGAGATAAAGACAGTTTAATAGGGAACGCAAAAGCCACGTGCACAAGCAAAGCAAAACAAGGAATTCATTCACTACTTCCCATCGGCAGGCAGGTGTTCAGCCATCTCCAGGAAAACAGGGCTCCATCATGTGTAACGGTGACTTGGGAAGACAAACGCCATCACTCTGGACATCCCCCCTTCCTTCTTCTTCCCCCRGCTTTATATGCTGAGCATGACRTCAYATGGTATGGAATAYCCYKTTGGCCAGTTGGGGTCAGCTGTCCCGGCTGTGTCCCCTCCCAACTCTTGTGCACCCCCARCCTACTCGCTGGTGGGGTGGTGTGAGAAGCAGCAAAGGCCTTGACTGTGTAAGCGCTGCTCAGCAATAACCAAGACATTGGTGTGTTATCAACACTGTTTTCAGCCCAAATCCAAAACATAGCCCCATACTAGCTGCTATGCAGAAAGCTAACTCTATCCCAGYCAAAACCAGCACAATACTATTGAATATTCTAAGCTAAATACAAATCTTGGACTTTTGGGTGCACAATGCTAGAAGAAACAGCTACATTTTGATAGCACATCTGCAATCATATGCCACAACGGAGAGATAAAAGAGCAACCTAGAGGGGCAGAACTTGCCAGCAAGGATGTCTGTTGTAGTCCAAGCACAACATATGCTGTGAGGCACAGCACAGGATAGGTGTGGAAATGGCAGTGTATTATTCAATGTATTCCCATAATACACTTCACGCAGGGACAGCTTCCTAGGCTTAGTCCTTTGTGACTCAAAAAAAGATAATTCATATAGGCTTCTTATATTTGCGGTCAAATATAAACAGTGGAGATGATAGGTTTTCTCACACTGCCTCTGTTCATCACTGGTTGTGCTTACTGAAGTGAGTATTAACATTCACTACAGTGGCAAATGAGTGAAGGTAATGATGAACGTGTTGTGGATTTTTTAACAAGGTCATTTTGCATTTCACCTTTTACCATAATCATAATCCTTCCATATTATAGGAATAAACAACAAGGTTTTTTAAAATTATGTTACCTCTGACAGTCTTTTTCCTCAGTACCACAGAATACGTGAGTTCTGCTGCACTACCATAACCTGATACATATACTTCATAATAACAGCTGCCAGTCTGAAGGCTGATTCTTCAGCTGAAAGAAACTAACATTGACTCCAGATTACAATAGAGATATGGAAATTTATACAACAGGAGGATCTACTCTCCAAATTCATTCTTGAATGTGTAGCAAATATACAGTTTATCAGATAATTACAGATTTGCACTTGAAAATCTTAAAGAGCCCTCCCAGAACCTGGGGGAGAAACAGAGTGAKACAAGAATGGTGATGGTTACGGAGAAAGGCTAGTGTACCACTCAAGGAAGAGGCATCCAGGGAAATCAGCTCAGTCGGGATGGTGCAAAACACCACCTTGAAGCAGTTCGTGTACAGTGGGGATACTAGTTACCTTTGTTGTTTGCACACAGGATCTTTGGAGCCGCTTTTCCTTCTCTGCTGGGATGAAAATGCCTTTTGGGTAGAATGTTTCACACATTGAATTCAAGTAATACCACATTTTAATGCTCAGAAAATTCTATCTTCAGGAAATGAATTGGGGATAGAGGGCTAGAGATTCTCACAGAGCCCACAGCAACTCTGCTGAAAGCTAAAGATACTCACAAAACTGGTGAGGAAACCCATATCCAAATGGGGAGAACAAGACAGACGTAAGTAACTAAATAGCACAAAGCAAGCATGAACTTTCAAGAAAAATACCTAAATCTAATTAAATTCAGAGTATTGGTATAAAGCTGGGAAGACAAACTAAATGCAGAATGGAATTATGTTAGTCAGACTATACACAGGACACCTGGTAATATCCAGAAAAATAAGACCATCCCCTCCCCAACCCACTCCCCCTGCCTCGCCAAGAAGAAAAGGTATCTGATTCCTGTGTCAATTATATTAGATAAGTTCAGAGATCACTGACTGCAAAGCCCTGGGAAAAAAGTAATCTCTTGCCTTCCAGATACTTGGAAACTCATGCAATACAAAGAGAGGGAAAGTGCACCTGTGACACAAGGCCTGCAACATAACACATTTATTATCTGTTTCAAGGATACAGCTCACCCAGCTACAACATCCCGAGATACTAGGGGTGAACAGAGGTCAGTCAGTAGGGTAGTGTTTGAGCCTAATTCCTGCCAGAGATGGTACTGCTAACTGTAATGTCCAGATCAGTATTGCCAGTGGAATAACATACTGTTGCTGTTGAATGGGAATGTTCTGCAACAGACCTTGAGAAGTTATATGCAAAAAGTCCACCTGGTACACTTGAGAGAGAGAGAAAAATCCCTTAAACACAATGTGACCATAGGCCACAAGAGAGGTTTTTGAGAGCTGCTGCTAGCTGCCCCCAAATGACTTCAGCACATGCTTTGAAACTCCTCTCCTAGCAATTGGATGTACATCAGAAAAATGAGACTAAGATGCACATCAGTGACCTTTTACTCAAGTTGCCTTAGGGCATGGAAATACGACATCTGAATGAGTTGGATAGACAGAAAGCACAGAAAGACATAGGAAACATAAACCAAAGCAGTTATATGTGGCTGCAGGCTTCCATTTGAACACTTTAAAATTGTGCTGCCACACCATCACACAGTCAGCAAACAAATCAAATTCCACAGTATGCTGTTCATTAATTGCACTTCTGTCCTGCTTGGAGAATATTAATAGTTATGTTTTGTAGGAGTCCGAGGCTTTTCTACCACTTCTGATTGATAATGTAGCACAGKAGAAGAACACTTCAACACACTGAGGAAAGTTCTATTAGTTAAAAATGCTATCTTGTCTTTTTACATGGTCTACCATTGCCAAGTCAATGATAGTTTTTCTGCCTGTGATGGGAAATTTCAATATATGCAGTGTAAAAGTATGGGAAGTTTAAGAGAATGACAAAGACATGGTCTATGTGACAAAAACATACAATGGAAACAAGCAATTTATGCTATTTCATACAGTAGGGTATTTACAGGTTGGCTTATTTTCCTTTTACTTTTTGTTAGTGGATATTTATTCCTACTTACATTTTAACGTACCTTTTTTGTAAGGAGTAAATTATGTAAATAGGAGAAACATTATACTGAAATAATTATGTTCATTCCATCCTGTCCTCCCCCCACTCTAAAAATGGGACTGAAACAGCCTGCACTTGCAAGTGAATTTTGGGCTGGGACAAAAAATTCTTGAACCTTTAAACTCAGAAACAGAATTCTTTCTTTCTGACTGAGACATGATTGTCCAGACACTTTCATGTGCTGTGCCTGTTGAATGTTGCCCTTGCGAGTAAACACAACCCTAAGCCTAGCACACCTGTCCCCTCAGGAAGGTTATATCAACACAGGGGAATATTTCATCCAAAAGATGCATGTCTTGTGCATGACTGAGAAAAAGATACAAAGACTTGCTTGGTGGATTGCTGTCTTCCCTGGCAGTGAATCAGGCATCTACCTACTGAGGACATTGCGAACATCTATCAAGTGGACAAATGCATGTAATCTGACTGAAAGACGCTTTTGCACTATCAGTATAAATGATTTATATTCAATATTCCTTACAGCTGGGGAACAAGCTAATATTGCATGAAAGTTTCTTCAAAATCCTTTCAGCAGAATGAAACGATGTCAAGAGTTGCCACAGGGCACTTCATACTAAACGAAACATAAATGAGTTTTGTAATGTGCTTCATCACCAGCATTTTCAGAAGGCACTGCATCTGTGCATGCTCAAGAGAACAGGGGCTCTGTATTACAGCTAAAGGAGCTGCCTTGACGAGCCCGGTAGGTAACCCAAAGGCTGAGCCATTCATGGCCCCTGAGCCCCAGCAGGCTGTTGAATCTCCTTTCTGGGAGGTTTTCAAAGGTATGCCTAGGCAAAGCCCCATCTGCCCTGATACAATTGTCCTAATTTCCACCAGGGGCTGGAGCAGAAGAACCCCTAGAGGTCCCTTCCCCCAACATTTCTATAATTAATTTTGTGATACAGAGTGCTGTCTCTGGATATATGGTGAGGAAGAGAGAAAGCACCAAGGAGCAGAGCATCTGTGTAAACTAAAGGGCAATGCTAGCCCAGAAGAAAATTTTTCTGACTCTCTATAAATACATTTAGGCTGAAAGTTAGAACAAAGTTTTTAAGCATGAAAATGGTGAGATTCTGGTACAGTCTTTCAGTTGAATTAAATGAAGGCAAAACAGTAACTATCATTAACATGGGGCTTAAGAAGTTTGTGGAGCTTGTCTCATATGGTGTCTTTGATGTAAATGACTGCATTTGGTAATATTTCATATAGATAGCATGTGTTCTGCTGGGGAACTCATGTAGTGTCCTTTTGGCAAAATAATCTGTGTAGGAGTGTCCTGGAAGTGAGAATAAAGCACGCGTGAGTGGAAAACACCAGGCTGCCTAAGAGGGGCTTTGCCTAGGGAGATAACACTGAAGAGGAGGATGACCAACAGTCAGATTAAACTGCAGCTGGGGATTACATAGACTTTTGGAGGGGGGCAGGGGAAGGTAAGAGACATTAGCTTGAAAAGAAGTGTAAAAGAAGCAAGAGAATTTGCAAAAATTGGAGAGAGGGAAGTGAGAAACCAGGTTTGACACTGAGATAAGTGGTCCCTGGCACTGCACCCTCTGTTCAGCCCAGACAGAGCACCATCCCATGGGCACCTGCACCCAGCCAGGGGCTATCCATGCAGGGCACCCCACAGGGATACCCTGGGTGTGTTTCCCTCCCATGTGGGTCACTGGGTGGTCAGGAGTGGTAGGGGCTCACCTGACACTGGAGCAGCCACATCTCCCACAGGGAGAATGGAGAAACCCCCATGGGGGGTGATGGTGACCCACACAGCCAGGGGTCGGGGTGCAAACCTACCTCTGCATGTGTGTGCATTTCTATGCGTGTGTTTGAGCGTGTGTGTGTCATTAGAACTTGTGGGGATTAGTTGCAGAAGACTGTTTAGAAATTTGTAGTTGTTTACTAACCTTTGGTAAGACCCCAGTATTGTGATTTATCTGTTCTATTCCTGATATTGATCCTGAATGTATAGCTTGCTGTTTGCTGGTTAATTACATATCATTAATAATTCAATAAACCACTTCAATACTGATTTGATTTAAACCATGTGAGTTGAGCAGTTTTCTCCCACAACAATGGTCACCTGTCAATTTTCCTTACATAAAATTGTCAAAATTATAGCTCCAAGATCTGATTTCAATCAAAAGACTCTTATTGCTTCTGACAGGCTTTAGATCAGATTCAAAATCATTACTAGTGAAGGAAAATATATTAATTTAACAGCGAGCATATGGCAGGGAGAGGAAATGTTATTTAAATGAAAGACTATATAGAGTTAAGGCCCTGGGGCTCAGCATCAAATTAATACAATGACGCAGCTTTTAGATTCACGCTTGTTCATGTTTGTCCACATCATAAAGTGTAGCTACCTATTAAGGGTTTTCTCAATATCACTTGAATTTTGCCTTTAGATTTTCATTAAAAATCTTGGAAACAGTTCAATGAAAAACTAAAGACAACATTTAAAAAGAAAATGAAAATATGAAAACATGCTAAGCTAGTCATGGATTTTTTGATTCCCATTTTTAAATGCATATTAAGATAGTAGATAATAGATACCTATTTTTAGTTTTTCTTTGCTTCTTGGGAGAAGCCAAGCCTCTGACATACTACACTCAAGCTAGAAAGCAATTGCTAATTTAAATCATGATTTTACAATTCAGTGATGCCTCTGTTGGCATCACTCTTTCTTCAACAGTTTTGAAGTTTCCACTTGCTTAGTACATTTCAGCTGAGGTAAAGGGAGTGGCCCGTTGTCGGTTTTCTGGTTTTTACATGCTTACTGAACGATGAATTTGCCTGTTCTTGCCCTAGTCAGTCACTGACTTCCCAGCATTTGTTCAATGCCACTTCTTAGGAAGTTTGTCTTGCTTTTATGTGGTGGGGGAAACAGCATTCAGCCACATTCACCGTGCTCTGCCAAATGTCTCAGAAGAAACAATGGTGCTTTTCATTCTCAGAGACTACACCTATACTAACAGGGATAGAGGTGCTTCTGAATTCCTGGCTCTGGGCTGGAATATACCCCAATTACCTCCTGTTTCCATACGGGGCACGACCTGGGCATGCACCAACCTTCCCTATTCATGTCCGGTTTTACACTGAAAAGAAATGTGGCTTCTGCAGCCAAAGGGAAACCAAACAAGTCATCGTCTGTTGGATCAGGTTCCCAGACTACTAACAGAAAGATGCAGGCAAAATGTCTGTAGTCACAACTTTTCCCTCTCTTTAGAAATCTGAGTGCCTAAACCCTCATATTCCCTGTGAACTCAATAGTAAATGGCACTTCTTTCATATCTAAGGTTAAAATGAACACTTGGAAGTAAAACACACAAATGCTTTTACCTGTGAGGTATTAATTACCACTCTAAGGACATGGTCACGTGGTCTAAAGAAACCAAGTCACTGAAATGTGATGAGTGACTGCTTGTCAACTAAGCCATTGTATCAGACAACATGTGTGCATTTAGATTTTCTTGTCGATTATGAACTGAAACACATTCATTGAAGCTACAAAATCCAATGAGAGATATAGCTATTACAGCCACTGGGAAAATATGTGTGCACTGCAAATCACCCCACACCTTTTTCATTGAAATGTCAAGATTTAAGAACATTACAAGAATTGGACCAGCCATAGGTCTTCTCCAGGGTGGCCTTCTCCAGTTCTCTTTCCCTTTTGTCTAACAGAGAGCTGGAAACCAACTATTTCAAATGTAAGCCATTAAAAACCATACCCCCATCCTTTCATTTGCTCTTGGATGACTGCCATAATTACATTGTTCCTATTCAGCAAGCATGGATCCCCCATATCTATTAACTGAGTGCTTAGCTGTATGGTGACATACGGCGCTCTCAGAACATTTCAACCTATTACTGCTACCTAATACTGCCTTTGCACATTAAGTTAGAGCAAATAATCATGCTATTTCCAAAACAGCATAATAAAATTAAAAGCTCCAGCACTATAAATGGCTTATAAACTTTTCCTGTCTATGATTAACTCTTTGGCCAGCGTCTTCTCTTTTCTGCTTATGACCCCTTTCTGCTTCTCCCAGTTTCTTACCATATGCACTCTTTGGAAGATGCCCGGTTAGGTAGGAGTCCTGTGGGGCTTGACCTGCAGCTCCACTAAGACAGATCATCCGCTGAATTCATGTCTCCTCTCTAGGAGTCCTATCTCAAAGTGTAATCCCAACACTTGTAGAGATTTTTTTTTTTTCTTTTTTCCATGTGAATTTGACAGGAAAAGCAAAGCTTTGAGAGAAAGCCTCAGAGGTACTGACAGGAGCTTGATTCAGCAGCTCTCAGCAATTTCCTTCCTTAATGTGAGGGAGATCTTAAAAAAGGAATTGCTCTTTACCCTCACAGGTTACATGTTTTTTCTGACGACTTTCACTAAAGGGGACTTGTAAGTATTTGTATGTTTTTAAGTCAAAACCTAATTGTGCCATTCCTTTTTTTCTGATTGTTTATTTTTAATATTATTTATTTACCTTTTACAAGGGTCCTGAAAAGGTGTGGTTTATTCTTTCATTCTGCTTTTTAGTAATATCAAGCCTGAGAAGATTTATCTTTCTGATTTTGATGAACAACCATTAAGAGGTCTGAGGCTACTCCCTGTGATAGCCCCTGTGATGCTGGAATCACTATCTTGGAGATTTGCTTTTACCCACTTCGTTAAAATAAGCACAGGAGTTACAGAAGTGGGTAAAAAGTAACTTTAAACAATTACAATATAAGAATTACTGACATTCTACCTAAGTGCATTTTCAATCAACAGATGTAAAGAAATTCTGGCACTGTCAGTTTTACTGACTTGAAAAACAGCATTTATCTTTTTAAGTGCCAGGGACATTTCCAGAATCTGTGATAACCTTTAGAATTAGGGGAAACTCTTTGGTTGCAGTCCATTGTCACTTAATCTGTTTTCCCTTGTGTCTTGTGATAACCATAACTTAAGTTTGTCTTCCACCAATCACCATGCTTTACAGCTTAGGTTTGTCCTGGGACACAACTTTAATAAATGGTATGGTGGAACAGAAAACCCCTGTGGTGAGGGAGGTGTGAAACAAGATTTCAGGCTTGTCAAGGGATTTTTTCCTCTTTGCAGGTCCTGTTTGAGTGGTCGTTTTTCTCACCTCTCACAATAGCACAGCTGGACAGTTATATCCTTATAGCAGATGGCCACGGAAATGGTTCATTCTGTGATTTCTCTGCATATGACTTTTTGTTTTCTTCTCCAAAACTTTTCATAATAGAAAGCCAATATGTAGTTCAGTCATCCTATTTTTTATCCAAGGTTTTGCCAGCCTCATATTTATTTTTTCCCGATTTAATTTTCTGATCTTTATTTCCTGACTTCTGTGATAAACTTCAGCACCAAATTGAGAGTTCTGGGTAACTGGGAAAAAAAATTAATAAATGAATCTTATCATTAGGCATTTAAAGCTACACTTGCCTACAGTTTTGTCCTGCTTTTCATAAATCCAGAATATCTATGTGTTCTCAAGATAACCATTTTCTTGCTGGAAACCCTTATTTTTTCCTGAYCTTTTTTGAGAAATCATGTTTTTTAAGGAAGTTTATTACCCTAGAAAGCCAAATAACATTTTAAATATTTCTCTAACATTTAGTCATTTTATTTTCCTATTTAGGAAATTAAGCTTAGGACATTTTTACACCTACGCTTATTGCATAATACACCTGTTGGACTCAGACATAAACAGCCGCTGGAAAGATGACCATTTGTTCTATGTGTATGTTAACTTTGTCTATAAAACACTCCCTAGCCATTGGCAGATGGCTCCTAGCCAGAATACTAATGTCCTAGTGTAAAGTACTCACCTATGCGCTACTTCTTCACCGTGATCTTCATTTAACCTTATATTTCTAGGTGCTCACACCGTAGATTCTTAAAGTTGAAATGAGAAAGATGTTTTCGTCAGTCAGTCCTGCCAGTATCCCTAAAAGGAGAGCCTGACTGTCCTTCAAGATCAGTGTCAAAAATCGACTTTTGACTACATCAGCCTCACTCTTCACCGCAGTTGTTTAGTTAAAGCAGAACTCCATCTCTAAACCCTCCGGTTGGTTGAGCATCTTTAAAACAGTCTCAGGACTGGAAATATTTTAATGCAGATTATGCTGAGGAAGGAGGAGGATGACAAAGCAAAGCAATAGGACAAAATCTTAGAAGAGTGTCCAAGTAACGTGTTTGGAACTCTTCTAAGGAGTTACTGATTTTTCTGTTCTTCACCTTAGTGACCTCACCTTTGAAAGATAAGAAAAGGAAACCTCGGAGGAACACATCTTGTTTTCCTCCTGTTTCCCAAAATCATAAATTTAAAGGGCCAAAGTATCACCCGGATGTACCATCACTTTAGCAGAAGTGAATCAGCAGCTCAGAACAAAGTGGCATTACCAGGTTGTGAGTGGAGGGAGGGGTTTGTATTCTGACAAGTTCTAGCTTACTTCTGGATAAGTAATAAGGTGTTGCCACATTAGTAGTAATTTTGCAGGCTGCTGACATTTCAAAACAGTTATACATGAGAGAAATACTTTCTTTATGTTGTTCCAAACGGGTTTGGAATGGATTCAAACCTTTTAAATTGCTTTAGAAAGAGAATACTTATACACTTTAAAATGTTAACCCACACCTGAAATCACACTCTTACCCTTTTCCCCATGTTGTAAACACCTGAGACTAGGCTGCCATGGGGAGCCTGATGGTTCAGCAAGGCCCATAGTCAATGCCCTGCCACGGTTTCCTTTGAATCCTGCCAATTCCAGTTGTTTGTCAAGATCAACATTTGAACAATCTTTGATGAACCACAGACAGCACACTGAAAATTTTTGTTTTCTTCATGTAGTGTTGCTAAATATTGATGACTTTCTGATTGTTCAGTCTCCTCTTCTGTATCATTAGGAATACTCTGGATATACCATGTATCAGAGATCCAGCGCCATGACTTCTCAGACCATTGAAAGACTGTAAGTCTAGTAAATCAATTCAGTTATAAAATGGGAGAGGGTTTGGTTTTTGGTTTTGGGTCGGAGTTTAGGTTGGTTTTTTTTTCAGAATAGCAGTTACATTTTTGATGAAATAATAGTTAGTGACAGGTATCTCAATGTAATTCCTAAATTAATTTTTTTTCCAATAATTCTCCTGCATTACACAGATGAATAGATATAGGCAAAGTTCAATTTAAAACCATATATGCTTGTGGCAAGTTGAAAAATTTTACATATATAAAATGCTTTTAAAAGTCACGTGATTAAATCCACAGCCTTTTATCCCACTGTCAGTCAAAATTACAGCTCACAGCTATACCCTTGTGGGACTAATTTCTTTTCAATTAATTTTTAAACTGAGCGTGACCTGAAATAATTTTGAATAACTGATGGGCTGGGGGGTATGTGGAACATGGGCATTCCATTAAGAAGCAAAGCAGACTTGGTATTTTAACATCCATAACAAACAAACTTTAAAAGAGTGAATACTTATATTCTCTAGAATTATTGTTTTCTCCCTTATAATGAGTGCAACAGCTATTCAGAAGGAAAACATGTAATTAACTTACACAGAAAGAAAGAGACAAAATCTCTCTTGCTATGTGAAGACTATGTGAAGCACATCAATGGGCAAATAGAGCTTCTCCCTTTACTTTATATAGGAGGAATCATGTGCCAAACAAAGAAATGCCAACTCTAAACAGGATACACATATACTTTTCATTTGCCATTTCTAAATTACAAGATTTAGCAATTATCATGAATTCAATAACACAGGAAAACTGGGATATCTTAGGGGCTGTACCACTGATTTATCTGATGATTTCTTACTTCTGACTGCCAAATGAAGTCTCAGGCTCCTGAGGGCTCTGGAGGACACCACTGCCAGCAGCCTGCAGACAGAGGGTGGTCTGTATCGTTGGAGGGAAACTCATTTCCAAGAGGAGCCATATGTGAAAGACTCTTTTTCTCTGAGAAAGGAAAGTGGCCAGCCGTGTTGGATCATCTAAGGACGCAAGGTTTTCATTTGAACACTCAGAGCTGCTTCTTCCGCGCTCTCTCTGTGTCGTTGGTTTTCTCCCCTGCTAAGAGGGTAATATTCAACTCACCTTTGTGATTTGAGGGAGCAAAAGATAATTGTAGCAACCGAATGTGAATGACTATGTGAATCTATTATGTTAATATGTTTATTGTTATTATGCTCATCCCCCTTCTTTTTTACAGCTCAGGAAATAAAATAAAAATTTCACTTTTAGGTTTCCCAGCTTCACTGTTTCTTCCATTTTTCTCCGGGCCTCAGTAGGTTTCCATTTAAAAAAAAAAAAAAAAAAA
>JAYKAV010002855.1:2538137-2592522 GCA_035582835.1 Phoebastria nigripes | reverse complement strand
AAAAAAAAAAAAAATTTTTTAATTTACTAGGAGAATGTTCTTTAAGATCTGTTCTTTAATTATATACAGTAGATCAAGACCAGGGTCAACGTCTGTCTTCATTTATTGGATCACTCAGTGTGCCAAAGCAGTAGGATATGAGTTTGGAGTTACTCCTTCACAAATAACAGTTATTTGGCAAATAGCATGTCCAGACATTTTCCCACTTCACTGGTGCCGTAGACACTTAGCAGCATGTTCTGCTCTCCAGAACATTAAGTTTTGCTATCTCTCCTGAATATCAGTTTTCATTTGGGGAATGCAGGTCCCAAGTATGTGCCTTTTCATCCAAAGTGAAATTATTTCCCTGTTCTGTTCCTTTTTGTTGAGAACACAGACATTGACAGTTACTCTTTGTCCCACTCCATATAATCCTTATACTGGAATAGTAAAAAAATCTAGGAAGAGTATGCAAAAGCACACGCTTTATTTCTGTATCTTTATGTTATATTTCTCCTGAAAGGTTTCCTAGGTTTGTAGTTATTTAAAAAAACTTGTGTTTGTAAAGCGATAACTTGAAGATGCTTCCCAATTATGAGCCAAAAAGGATTCCAAAGAGTAATAAACTCACATGCCAAAAGCCCATTTTTATGAGTCCAGTAAATGGTTTTCGCTTCCTAATAGCCAGTTCTATTGAGTTATTATCCTAAGATGTCGTGTAAGTATTAGAGAGATATGAACTAAAAGTAATATTCACTTTTTTAAAGTGCTAGGTAAAGTTGGACATCTTGAAATAAATAATTGATTCGAAGTAGCATAGCCATGCTTGTAGTTTTGGAAGAAAGCTTGTTGCTCTCTGAATTACAGAAGGGCCTGTCTATCTCCCAGTGCCACTGGAATCATGCTGTGTCTCCAGCTGTGGGATACATTGTGCTTTCCAAAGTCCCAGCTCCCAGATGCTCGCCCTGGCCCCAGATAGCTGCACATTGAGCCAAGGCCTGAGTCCTACCCCCTAACTGTGCAGGTGCTCTTTCAGGTGAAGACCTGGATACACATGGAGGGACTTACAGCTCCCTGGGTGGGGTGTATTTGGGGAATAAGAGCACAAGACACTCTCGTCCAGCAGTGCAGACACAGCCCTAGAGTCCAAACCATGAAATACACTGGAGCAGAAGTTCGAGACGGTTCCTGCACAGCACTCCTATGCCTGCCGCCATAAAATTACAGCATGAGGGCCAAAAGGTTGTTCTTGCCCCGTGACAATGCAAAGTCGCACGACTTTTTATTTTTTCTTTCTTGTAATTTTCTCCTTCTTTGTTTGCTGGTCTTGCACAGAGTGCAGTTACTGTAAATGATAGTTCTGTTTCAACCTCTGGTATTTAATTTATAGATCACACACAGTCTAATAATGTTATTTAATCTGAGAAGAAAAAAGCCCTGGATGGTATTGATGAAAAGAGCAGTTTCAAATTAATGTTACAAAAATCAATAAAAATAAACGAGAATCAGTATATGGCTAGTGTCATGGATGTGAGAAACTAGAGACCTACAGTCTGACCCCAGTAGTGATAACTTCTTGCAAATTAATTTATTTAAAGGGGATGTCTATAATTCTTCATGCTTCATTATACTGGCAAGCACATGACCTGCCACTATAATTTGCAAGTGAGCATGATGTCATTTTAATGAAACATCAAGCAGGGTAATTCAAAAGGAAATGCCTACTATAAAAGAGCTATTAAATAATACTTAGCAATTATGGAGTGATTTTCTACTTCAAAGGCCTTCACAAACAGTCACTAATGAATTTGCATAACCTCTCTGTGAGGAGGAGGAAGAGGAGGAGGAGGAGGACTATCATTGTTCCCATCTGCAGACACAGAGCACAGAAGCAACTTGCCCAAGACCGCAGAGGCCACGAGCATCAAAGCCCAGATCAGAACTTGGGACTCGATGACAGCCAGACATATGGCTAGATCATTACATCAGGCTCCCAGCCTAGCAGGGGCCTTTACAAAGTCCTTAATTCCTTTAAATAAAGGTTAGTATTGATAGCTCAGCCTCAGCTGCAGAGCCAGTTCGTACTCCAGGTTTATTTTGTTGTCTTGGCACATGGCTGTTCAGACTAGGATTTAACACAGTGCCACCCCACTACCTGCAAACCTGCAGCCCCAGGTCTCCTTACAAAAGAGTACCCAGGGAAGTGGTACACACTACGACCTCATCCTGATAGACTGTCAGGATGCAAACTTATATGTGCATCCAGACCCAGAAATCCTCCTCGTGACCCCCTCCCCGCAGCCCCCATGGTGTGTGCAGTACAGTAATGAATGAATGTTGTAGCCACTTGAATTTCCTGGGGTCGCAGGAGAGGCGTTTTTAAGTTAGTAGTTAACAACGGTGCAATTCACCATCTCTGCACAAGCTTCCCTTTTTATTTTAATACCAAAGTGCAGGTGTTTGGCAAACCTCACTGACATGTAAGACCAGATGCTATTTGTCATGCATGTAGTGACTGTTTGAATTTCCCTACCTTAATGGTAACGGTTGCTCTTAAAATCTCAAATGGTCACTACTTGCATTGATTGTGCTATTTTTCTTTGCCCACAAGAGAAGGAATCATATCCATTTTGAAAAAGAACAAATTTTCTCACTGTATTAAATATTAATAACTGTACTTTTATTTTTTTTCAAACTTACAGTAGCGAAACATATAGGTATAGATACACATTCTGAATCAGGTTAATCAATCTATGCATCTCACAATCTTGAGAATACAAGACAATGTGTCATCCTTGTCAATAATTTTAATAATTCATACCCCAACATTTGGGAATATATTTTAGAAAAAGCATTTGAATGCATGTGCTGCATTAAACAAATAGCAAAGGTTTTCTGATGAAGCCTCTGAAGTACTTTGGAATAGTCAGATACCCACCTTTTTTTAGCCTGTCTTTCCAATTCCTTCTAAAAACCTTGAGATCTGCCTCTTTTTGAGAAAACACTTTATTTGGACAGAAGTTCACTGTGGAAAAAAAGCCACAACATTATTGACTGCAATTCAGTCCAAACATTTTTTGAGGAAACATAAGTGTGTGTACCACTGAAATCCTGCAGATCTTTCTATACATTAGTCATCAGCTTGTTTTTGTGCATTTTCCTTGCACAGTGGTGAAAGAGGGCATGTTCAGGGGATAACTCACAGTAACAGCAACCATTGTTCCAGATGGTCACCCAGAACAGCAACTGGGACAGGTATTGTAGAAATACTTAATACAGACATTCTCTGAGATAGAGAGATAGATAGATAGACAGACAGACAGATAGACAGACAGACAGACATATATATAGAGAGAGAGATATGAATTAAAACCCACAAATTAAGTTTTGGATCCTTTCATTTCTCTGCCAGGTCCATCTTTACCTGTACTAATAGTTCAGATCCATTTGAAAACATTGTCTTATTACAAGTTTGAGAACTGAGTAAAATTTTAGACAGAATTTATTTGCACTTCAGAAATTTTAATCTTACTTCAATATGATCATCAAGCAATTGCAGGAGGACTGCCTAAAAAAAGGTGTCCTTATTTATTTGAAGGAAATGCTACACTGATTTAATGACTAGTTCTCACCAGGAAAGAAGAGTCATGCTTCGGATCATATGTGATAAAGGTATGGATGGTTATTAATACTGGTGCTGTAACACACATTCTCGTCTTATTGTCTGGGGTATTTTCACTATATATGTACTAGAGAAGTATTTCATAACTCACTCATTAGCTTTCTCCTTACAAGAATAATATAATTCAAATGCACAGGAATAATGTAGTTTAAATGCTTTTGGAACAATGCACTATGTGAACACATGCCTAAGTATTATCTTTCCCTAAAACTTGCCTTCGTTCTAGTGAAATCCAAACTGGAAAATCCTGGAGCAGCTCAGTGCCTCATCTGCCTCTCCAGACGTACCCTTCCAAGCTGCTGGAATTCATCTCCCCCGCTGGAGCCCTGAATAAACAAGCCCGAGAGGGCTCACAGCATGGCTCCACAATGAAATGTTTGACTAGGGTTAGGACATCTGGGAACAGTTTGGGGACAGCTTCAGGTCTGGAACCATCTATTTGAACCAGAATAATTTTGTTTGGCAGTTTTGGTCTTGATTTGAACTTTGCTTTCTGCCAGCTGGGTAAATCTACTCGTGGCTGGGTGTACTGTGGCGTCTGTGGTTTGCAGATGTATGTTCTTCTCGATCCTTCTTCATTGACACACCCTGTATTGTCTTCTTCACTTGGAAGACATCTGTGCAGCTAAGCTTTTTGCTAAGCTTGAGAGCATTTTGAAATATAACCTTTATTTTCATAATGTAACATAACATTTACATACAGAAGTATAGTATTAATTGTTATTTATTCTAAACGATTTCAGGTTCTGGACCATCCATGCAACTGTCAAATTTTATTAATTTCCTCATTTTATTAAATTTTCTAAAATTTCATAAAACTGAGAGACAACTTTTCTGATCCTCTTGATTAGACTGTTTCCATTTTCTCAAAGTCTTGTTTCCTAAGAGTGAATTATAAATAGAGTTTTTTGGTTTATACTCCATTTTAACTGTATTTTTAATGTAGTTGTAAAAATCAAAGCAGAGAGAGACAAGTTTGGAGGGAACCTAGGAAAGGAGACAACCTGCATCTAATTTTCCTTTCACTTAATCAGGTTTTACAACACTAAAATGGAACTCCCTTTGGTTTTCATGAGTCTGAGGAGAAAATTACTTGTCTGTATAATTAAAAAATGCACATACCAACTTATCTGTTAATTGACTAGTGAATTTGATGGTTGAAGGAAACTATGGGTAAGCCTGAATATATCCACGAAATTCCAGACCCTCAAAGACATGGAGAACAATAGGAATTAAACCCTAAAACATTTGAAGACCTGAGGAAAAATGGTATACAAAATGTAACTTTAGACTGATATATGACTGACAAAAAATCATGTTTCCTTATATAGTAAATGTATAAGGTTGTATCAATAGATTGCAGAAAGCAGAATATTTGAGAAACCACAGACTTTTGGCTCCATAGATATAATGCCTGATTTAAATGGAAATCCCTAGGTTTAGTTTTCATTTTCTAAATAAAATACTGCATTAAAAATAAGGTATTTATAATAACAGGCAATTTGACCTGCAAGAAATTTATTATGCACCTCTGAACTACAACAGACCTGATTTGTCATTTTGTTGTGCATGTTTTACAGCAATTTTCCTCTATTGACTTTTGCAAGATTACTTCCACTTTACACTAGTAAGAATAAGAAGAGAACCTGACCCTACATGTATGTTATCATTCTGATGAAAAAGTTCCTTTCTGTCTGGTCATAGCTTATAGGACATCCACATCAAACTAATTTTTATTGCATATGATATTTTCCACTGTTTTGCAGAAAACAAACATGGATATTTGTAGTGGACATTTGTCCTTGATGCAAATGTACTGAAGTCAGTAGCAATGAAATTCATCTTTCTTGAGTAAACATTTATCACTGAACCAATTTATATTAGACATCCTTTATAGTCAACAGAATGAAAGAAGCATTTGTAGGGCGGGATTTACCTCATCCTAATGACTCATGTGAATCTCATTGCAGACATCTGAAATTAAATCAGATGTATCCCAACCTTGGAGTCACAGAGTATGGTCTGCTTTGGATTGGGACCATCTGCAGAAGGGCAAGTTGGGAAACCCTCTCTCATGACTGTGAAACTGTGTGAGACTTCACAACTGTGAACATTTAAGAACAGCTGCAGGGAATGAGACCAGAGTGTTGCAGATAACTCATGTACACCAGTGGCAATTTTTTTCATTAGATATCTACATTAGTTATGGATGCCCAACGCAGCCTTGGTTATTGGAACACCTCAGGTGCTAAGTTAAAAATCCAGTGAGGCATACACTAACCATGCCCTGCATATGATATCCATTAAGTCATAATTTGAATATATCTCACTGAAAGCACTTTCCTTGCTTTTGAGTAATTCCAAGTTACAAGAAGACTTCCATAATTTATCAAGCATTTTTTTTTGCATTCTGTTCAGCTGAACTGTCTTTACTCAAAATGTCAGATAAAACTTTCTGTTTCCCAGAGCTCAGTTCTGGAAAATTTCAGATCCAAAAATAATAGTTTCAGATATATAAAACATTGTCGTGGTAGGAATTACTATTCTTATGTGTAGAGGACATGTGAAATGGCAGCCAGCAGACTGAGAGCCTACCTGAGAGAGGACTTAGAAGCTTAAAAGCATCTTGAAATTTAGACAGTGGTCCAGCATGTCCATTTGCTCACACTAACCATATAGATAAATCTTCATATAATGTTTAAAGTCTGATGAATACTTTTGTGTTGTGACCCTGCTCAAAGAAGGCTGAAAAGTAAGATATGGTACTAGTGATTTTTCAGTAAGAGTCCAATGGCCAGAATACCTGCTCAGGAGGTGGGGGAGGCACAGCTCTAGGCCGCAGTCCCACTCAGGAGGGCTACATTTCCATCTCCCCAAGGACTGCCATAACTACAAAACTGCATGGTCTCCCAACTAAGAGGATTTTTTTCATCTTTCCCCTCCATTGGAGAGATGTTCAGCCAGTGCTAGAGTGGGTGCCAGACAGAAAGCAAACAGAAGAAAACCTTACCCCACCAGCAGAGTGGGTAGGGTAAGGAACTCAGGTAGGAGCTCCAGAAATGTCCTTCCAAATTCTTCCCTGTGCAACGTGCCCCCAGAAAGGGAATATCCTTCTTTTTCCTCATTGTTCCTAATGACTTTTTGTAGCTTCATACGTGTACGTCTTTTCAAGATGACATAAGTAGCCCGTAACAAAAGGTGTACAGATACTGAAGACTTCTCCAAAACCTATTTATTATCCTTATTGTCCCAAAGTTAAAATTTTTCAAAAACTTTGAGATAATTTCAGTTTAGTACATGGGGACTTACTGCTTATGAAGCAGTCTTTGAATACCTTTTGTGATACCAGAAGTAAGTTAAAAACATGCTTTGTTTTTTTCTTCTAAGAAGGGAACAAAAAGGCCAGCAACAAAAGAATCTGTGTTTTAAACTCAGCTCCTTATATCGAAGGCTGCATGGTCCTTGGCAAATGAAAATACCCCAAAGCATTTTTTCTTATGCTTTGGGAAAGAAGTATAAATACTACCATTCAATAGTAATTAAAATATAATTAAAATGTTATCTTACGGCATTTTATAGTGTTATTCTTAAATACATCCCACAGACCAATATATCCCCATGTAAGAACCAGTCACTCAAGTGTGCATGTTTTTCCCAGACTAATAGTGGTATTTGATACATACATGGATCCTTCTCTCATTAGAGATTCTGAGGAATTTCTGAGGAAACTGCCAAGTATTTGTACAAGGAACTCTAAGGCGTAACCACCCAGTACATTTCTGGTCCTTGGGAACGGGAAAAAATAACTTTACTTAAATGGATGTTAGTTTATGTTTGAAGAAAGATAAAAGAATTAATTATATATATACACACATTAATTTTCAGATTTACAGCTGATGTTTTAATCATCTCCAGTTTGCAATGGACTTAACAGGAGTAAGCTTGATCCAAAATTCCAGACTGAGACAGCCACAAATTAGAGCAAAATGTAGACTTTAGTCCAGAAATTTCTGATGTATTCAGAATTAATGTTTGGATTATTTTCATAGACGTTTCTTTGGCAATTTTAAGTTTCTTGCCTTTTTGAGAGAGATCAGATGAAATGTGGCCATTTCTTGACTTCTCTGTTCATCTGGCAGTTTGGATTTACAGCTGTAGGTCTGGGCATTGTTGAGTGAAATGCCCCTCATAACATTAAGAGGAATCAGTTACAAGATAATTTACTGGCCATCAAGGATGGTCTTAAAGTGTGTGCTTGATTTGCAGACATAGCTAATCCCTTTGATTTGGCTGTATCAGGCTCCAAAATAAAAGAATATAATTTTTTTCCTCTTTTTTCCCCCCTACATTTAAAAATTAATTATTCTCTAAAGAATTAGAAAGTTAAGACAAAAGGAAACACATTTCCAACTTTTTTTCAATGTAAAACACAATTAGGCTTAGAGTTACGTTGAAAAAGATGGATAAACCCAAAGTCAGTATACTGATAGAGAAGACGTTGAATTCCAGTGTGTTGTATAAATCCGTGATGGATGTTTTTATTTTTCCACAGCTTACCAGAAAATAAAACAAAACACAATCCTTTTCAAATTCTGGGTTCAGTTAATACACAACAATATTGCCATCATGTCTTTCTGGCTATTTAATTTTCTGCAAGGTTTTTTTTAAAAATCAGCTCATTATTATGATTGCTGATATAGCCTAGAAAATGTGATCAAAGTGTAGCAGCTCAAGTAATATCTCCACAAGTTTACAAAACATAAGTATCCTATTACTTTCAGTAAGTGCTGTCTCTGTACTCATATATGCAGGGACTCATGTTGTGATAACCCATTGATGCAGAGGCATTACATGTAAAGACTTTACAAGACAATTACAGAAAAAAAACTTCAGTTTGCTTTTGATTATTATACAAACTGTAACCTCCTCCTGCCACATACTAACCTGCTATGTTGGTTGATAGAATCATAGAATCACAGAATCATAGAATAGTTTGAGTTGGAAGGGACCTTTAAAGGTCATCTAGTCCAACCCCCGTGCCATGGGCAGGGACAATCTTCAACTAGATCAGGTTGCTCAGAGCCCCGTCCAACCTCACCTTGAATGTTTCCAGGCATGGGGCATCTACCACCCCTCTGGGCAACCTGTGCCAGTGTTAYACCACCCTCAGCGTAAAATATTTCTTCCTTATATCTAGTCTGAATCTACCCCCTTTTAGTTTAAAACCATTCCCCCTTGTCCTGTCGCAGAAGGCCCTGCTAAAAAGTTTGTCCCCATCTTTCTTATAAGCCCCCTTTATATATTAAAAGACTGCAATAAGGTCTCCCCGGAGCCTTCTCTTCTCCAGGATGAACAACCCCAACTCTCTCAGCCTGTCCTCATAGGAGAGTTGTTCCATCCCTCTGACCATTTTTGTGGCCCTCCTCTAGACCCGCTCCAACAGGCCCATATCTTTCTTGTGCTGAGGGCTCCAGAGCAGGAGGCAGTACTGCAGGGGTCCCACGAGAGCGGAATAGAGGGGCAGAATCACCTCCCTCGACCTGCTGGCAACACTTCTTTTGATGCAGCCAAGGATACGGCTGGCCTTCTGGGCTGCGAATGCACATTGCTGGCTCATGTCCAGCTTTTCATCCTCCAGTACCCCCAAGTCCTTCTCCAAAGGGCTGCTCTCAATCCCTTCATTGCCCAGCCTGTATTGATACTGGGGGTTGCCCTGACCCAGGTGCAGGACCTTGCACTTGGCCTTGTTGAACCTCATGAGGTTCACACRGGCCCACCTCTCGAGCTTGTCCAGGTCCCTCTGGATGGCATCCTGTCCCTCAGGTGTGTCAACCATACCACTCAGCTTGGTGTCACCTGCAAACTTGCTGAGGGTGCACTCGATCCCACTCTCTATGTCATTGATGAAGATATTAAACAGTACCGGTCCCAATACGGACCCCTGCGGGACACCACTCATCACTGAGCTCCATCTGGACATTGAGCCATTGACCACTACCCTCTGGATGCGACCATCCAAGCAATTCCTCATCCACCAAACAGTCCACCCATCAAATCCATATCTCTCCAGTTTAGAGAGAAGGATGCTGTGGGGGACTGTGTCAAAGGCCTTACAGAGGTCCAGATAGATGACATCTGTAGCTCTTCCCATGTCCACTGATGGAGTCACTCCATCCTAGAAGGCCACTAGGTTGGTCAGGCAGGACTTGCCCTTGGTGAAGCCATGCTGGCTGTCTCGAATCACCTCCCTGTCCTCCATGGGCCTTAGCATAGCTTCCAGGAGGATCTGTTCCATGATCTTCCCAGGCACAGAGGTGAGACTGACTGGCCTGTAGTTCCCCGGGTCTTCCTTTTTCCCCCTTTTAAAAATGGGGGTTACGTTTCCTCTTTTCCGGTCAGTGGGAACTTCACCAGACTGCCACAACTTCTTAAATACGATGGATAGTGGCTTAGCAACTTCATCYGCCAGTTCCYTCAGGACCCGCRGATGGATCTCATCAGGTCCCATGGACTTGTACACCTTCAGGTGCCTTAGATGGTCTCGAACCTGATCTTCTCCTACAGTGGGAGGCTCTTCATTCTCCCGGTCCTCGCCTTTGCCTTCTGTGGCTTAGGCAGTGAGGCTTGAGCACTTGCAAGTGAAGATCGAGGCAAAAAAGTCATTGAGTACCTCTGCCTTCTCCATATCCCAGGTAACCAGGTCTCCCGTTTGGTTCCGGAGGGGGCCCACATTTTCCCTAGTCTTCCTTTTATCCCTGATGTACCTGTAGAAGCTTTTCTTGCTGCCCTTGACGTCCCTGGCCAGATTTAATTCTATCGTGGCTTCAGCTTTCCTAACCTGATCCCTGGCTGCTTGGACAATTTCTCTGTATTCCTCCCAGGCTACCTGTCCTTGCTTCCACCCTCTGTAGGCTTCCTTTTTGTGTTTGAGTGTGTCCAGGAGCTCCTTGTTCATCCACGCAGGCCTCCTGGTGGTTTTGCCCAATTTCCTCTTCGCTGGGATGCATGGCTCCTGAGCTTGGAGGAGGTGATCCTTGAATATTACCCAGCTTTCTTGGGCCCCTCTTCCCTCCAGCGCTTTGTCCCATGGCACTCCACCAAGCAGATCCCTGAAGAGGCCAAAGGCTGCTCTCCTGAAGTCCAGGGTAGTGAGTTTGCTGCGTGCCCTCCTCGGTGCCCTGAGGATCTTGAACTCCACCATTTCATGGTCACTGCAGTCCAGGCTGCCCTTGAGCTTCACATTCTCCACCAGCCCCTCCTTGTTGGTGAGAACAAGGTCCAGCATAGCACCTCTCCTCGTTGGCTCCTCTACCACTTGGAGAAGGAAGTTATCATTGACGCATTCCAGGAACCTCCCGGATTGCTTTTGCCCTGCCATGTTGTCCCTCCAACAGATATTGGGGTGGTTGAAGTCCCCCACGAGGACCAGGGCTTGTGAATGTGAGGCTGCTCCTACCTGTCTATAGAGGGTCTCATCCGCTCGGTCTTCCTGATCGGATGGCCTGTAGCAGACCCCCACCGTAATGTCACCTGTCCCTGCCCTCCCTTTAATCCTGACCCATAAGCTCTCAGTTGGCTCCTCATCCATCCCCAGGCCGAGCTCCGTGCGCTCAAGCCGGTCTCCCCTGCCTGTCCTTCCTAAAGAGCCTGTATCCCTCCATCCCAACACTCCAGTCATAGGAGCCATCCCACCACATCTCCGTGATGCCAATAAGGTCGTAGCCCTGCAGGCGTGTGCACGTCTCTAATTCCTCTTGTTTATTCCCCATGCTACGTGCGTTTGCATAGAGGCATTTAAGTTGGGCCCCCAATGAAGCTGTCTGACTGGCTGGGGTTCCTTTGTGCTGTTCTTCAGGCGCTCCACTGCTGACCTGCGGTCCTTCTCCAGGCTCTGGGCATCTATTGCTGGCACTGTCATCAAACTGGTACGAGTGGGATGGACTGAGGTTCCCCTCCCCCGGTAACTTCAGTTTAAGTCCCTCTTCACCAGCTTGGCAAGCCTATGACCAAAGATGTTCTTCCCCTTTATTTGATGCCCTTCCCCTTTATTTGATCAGTTTTTGCTATTTCTCAAAACTGAATCCCTGAAAAAATATTTTTTCCAAGTGAGCATATACAAGAGCTATCAAAGTCAAAGCTATGACTTCATATGAAATCCAAAGACAGCAGTTGCATTAATGATTCCTTTAACATTACTGAGGAATAAATAGATCCCGGGGTTACAGTTCTGTTTTCAAAACGGCGTAATGATTTTATATGAAGCTTGAGTGAGTTCAAGACAAAGAATGAAAGATAAAATGAAACACAGAAGGGCTGAAAGACAAGAAATAGTGTCATAATGTAATGTGTAAGCAGAAATAATTCACTTAGACATAAAACTTTTTTTTTTCCAACAAATTATCAATTTTAACTTGGTGTTCCCATTGCTGTGAAGCTTTCCTTTTTTTAACAGCAAAATCCATTTTAAAATATATTAGTTTATTCAAATATTTTTTGGAAATTTTTTGTATTAAGATGACTCTTCTGTTTTACAAACCAACTTTGCTTTAGTCTTCAAGGTAAAAACAAATGGGTGCATTCATTATGCTGATTTGTAACCTTCTTTTATTGCCCCAGAAATACATTCATACAATACAGGCAAGATGACAGTTATAATAGTTACTAACATTTTTTACTTTTTTTAACTTTGCTGGAATCTTTTTTTTTTTTTTAACTTTATTACATCAGTAGGAAAATCTTAAATTATTTCCTGTACTTAAATATAATATATATTTTTGATTTATAGAATATCCTTATCGGACAAATATCCTCTGTGCAGTCAGCACAAGGAATGTGTTAGAAATGATGCTTGGAATTGTCAAGGGAACAAGTTTTTATTTTGAGAAGATGTGGTACTACTGAAACTTTTCTCTTTTTCCCATTTGCAGGGGAGCATATTTTCCATTTTAAGCTTCAATTAGACTTCTAAGAATTGCTGTCTGTGAAGCACCCCTACATGCACACACACCGCCCCCCATGTGGGTCTAAAACCCAGAATGAAAAAACTTTCCTTGCATGCTGTTGGATCACTTTCTTCTAGGACTTTCATAATATTCCTGTCAACAAATTACATAAACCATCAGACAAATCTCTTGTAGATGGTTTCCATGAACCCATGACACTAATTTTCTCTGCATCTTAAAACTTATCTACAAAGCTGTGAATACCAGCTACTACTTCACAAAATGATAACCACTAACAGGAGACTGTTGTAAGAAGATGGGGAGACAATATTTTTTCCAGCTACGTTTTAAGACTGATGGTATTTCTTTTTTCCCTCTATTGACACCAAAAGAGTTAAAACTAATAGAGATTCCTTTGCCCCGAAACATTTGTTCCTAACTTTCTGTTTGATTTAGTCAACTATTTTGGTTCTACAATTTTGGTAAGTAACCATGAATCTGGTTTCAGTTGAGTGTCCCAAAGTGACATCAGCTGGGAAGTCAGTCATTTTTGTGAGGGGTATGTGCTCCATTTGTGAGTCATGACCTTATTGTATCTACTTGCATGGGTCTCTTTCATACTTTATGGCAGCTAGCATCACCCAGATATCGTGAGTTGTATGCCTAATGCCTGTGGCCAAAGTAGGAAAGTGAAAAGATTGCACACTTACATTTTCATTTTTAGTTTGTTTTTTTGTAGAAGATGGTTTTATGAGGAAAGAGACCATCTTCTATACCAACACAATGCTGGTTTGATTTTGTGATTTATCCTTTTCTCTAATGTATTCCAAGTTAAGTCTCTGTTTAGCTATTACAACAAAGATTTAAGTTTAAGGAGACTGTGATCTCCTTTTAGTAAAGCAAGAGTTCCATCACCTTTTACATAATAGTTGTTCATAATTTTTCAAAATTTATTTTGAATGAAAATATGCCAACCTTCTGAATTTTTTAGGAGCAACAAAGAACAGCTATTTCCCGCGAGCATTCACTTCCCTTCTTCCCATTCAGCCCTGAAGTTTTTTTAAAAGCATAATAAACCTATATTGAAATCTGCACAAAATCAGCCAGTGATCTTATTGAAGATGTTGCCATTGCACATGCTGATGAAAAGCTTCACCACTATTTCAAATATTGTGAAGAACAAAGTGGGTTTGGGAAAAATATTTCCATGTCTAGTCTTACAGTTCTCAACTTTTGGGAGGCTTTATTTAGCCACACAACATTAATGTGAGCTCCTGATGAGTTACTGTCACATAAGGAAGTTGCTCCAAACATTTGGAATTACAGACAGAATTAGAGGAATATTGTTACAATATTGGAGAAGCAGGATGCACAGAAATTTTGCATTTTAAACAATTAAATCCTTTCTGGTGATGTTCAGCATAGTGGTAGGAAGCCACATCGTCAGCCAGAAGGAAAGTAACTTCTAGTTGAAGGCTAACACAGTTTTTACCATTTATAAACAAGAAAAAGTCACATCAACAACAAACAAAGAACAACCTTTGAGGGGGTAACAGTAGAAACTAATGAATAAGATTTAACAGAAAACTGATTTGGAAAAATCCTGTTTCAGACTAACAAAACACAACCATAATATTTAACAGATGTATTGGCATATTAGCTTAAATTTGAATAGCAAATTTTATTGTCTTTCCTACATATACAAGTCTTTTTATTTTCATTTTTACTATGACTTTTCACAATTGAAGACAATTTATTGGAAAATATTGATTTATAAAGGCATATCAATTTTGGGGGCCTGTTTCAGAGCTATTGCATCACCACCAGATATATATTTATATCTAGATTTGTCTTCACTAAATCATTTGTCCAGGTGGGACTACACAACTAAATCTGGTTTTGCGATTTATCTCAGCAACTTCCCCATGATGTCAGCAGTCACTTAACACCTTAATCTGCTAGTTGTCCAGGTTTAGGCATGCAAAATCCCCAGGTGTCTGAATTGCTTACTTTATACATGCACACAAGATTCCTTGACAACTTCAGCCAAAAAAACTTTGTAATCTCTGCCCAAATCCTATTGATATTTTTCCCTGCCACCATTTTAACTCTGCCCAAGTGTCTATAACACTTTTCCAAGCCTTGGGGTTAAAAGGCAGTGCAAACAAAGAGAAAAGAGAGATGGGGATAAATCCGTTTTTTTAAAGAAAATTGCATAAATTAGATTAAAGCTTATATGAAGCTAGACGAGGATGAATAGGTAGGTACCAAGCTCAGTGGACAGTATAGTGAGGAGAGAGGCTAAACAGGGAACAGACAAGATACGTTGCTAAAGACAAGGTGCACATCCTGGTTCAGTAATGCCAGGTTATTAGTAAAGGGGAACTGAGGGACTGGGGGAGCATATGGAAAAAGTCAGGGGAGAAGTTTAGCCCTTACTTACTAAGTAACTTTAGCTTTACTTACACCAATTAATTCTTGACAAGTATGAGGCCAAAAAGCCATAGGATATGAAATCTTTCAACCTGTGACTCAGTTTCCTTGCACTCACCACGGAGATTGATTTGCAGTCTTCTTTGGAAGAGGCTGCTCCCAAGTGTAGGTAGCTTCCCTGGGGCATCTGTGAATGTTCTTCTCATCAATATGGCCTCCACCTCCACCAGCTCCTTTCTGCCTGCATTTCTCATCACATTTAGCTATTTAATAAGCTAAAAATTCCAAAGACATGCACAAATGCTTTTGGAGAATATAGAAAATTGTTTACAAGCTTCCTCATGAACTTGAAAATCTGTATGATTTTCCCTTTGGCAAGAAGGACTTCGTGCTAGGTGTGGCTGATAGTACCTAAAGGTAAACGTAAATCTGGCACTCACCACAGGGTACTAGGAATTTCTAATTGCTGTCTGTCCTCAGTGTTTCCCAGAACAATGTCTCGCGGGCATCATGTTACAAAGAAGTTGGTGGAAGCAGAGAGCAGCTGTGCACTCAGAGCCCTTCTGCAAGATGGAGTTGTAACAGTTTCGATGTACAGAGTATTTTGTTCAGGAGCAAGAGAAAAAGGTGTTCATGGGAGAATGGGGGGGAACCTGCAGTGAGGAAGCATTAGTGAGCATCTTGCATGCCTAAGGCTGCCAAGCCATTCATGGCAAGCTAAATAGATAGTGTGCATACAGGGAAGGTGGCTGGCTGGCCTGGGAATATTGTTTTGCAATTAAGAGGAAAACGGTGAAAAGACAGAGCTGACTAAATGAACTTTAGGTGTCTAATTTATAAAACTCACAATGAAGACATTTTTAAGCCCTCATATATCCCATTTTTAGCTTTCCTCAGGTAATCTGCTTAATATACAATACAAAAGACAAATGCTAGGTGTGCTAATCTTCTCTGCTTTTTTTCCACGAGGGAATCCATAGACCCTTCTCATTCACCTAACCCTCCAAGTGAGTGGTACCTTTTATTTACCACTCTGAGGGTCCCCTTCCCTTCTAGAAGTTAGGCCTACTAATCTGTAGGCTTTGCTAAAAAATTAAAGGTAGCCAGTACATCAGCAATAACACTAAAGCAAGGCACCATGTTGGTTTCTGCCATCAGTACAAGAGCTTGAGAGATTCCTCTCTCTTTCTTCTTTAGCTTCCTAGTAAACCTAAGATTAACAGCCCCTTCTGCCAAACACTAGGTAGGAGAAACGGAGCTTGATAGTAGGGACGCACATCCCATCCACACTTACATGACAAGGAGAAATACACCACCATGAAGAAGGAAGCCAATAAGCCACCCCAACCTTGTCACAAGTGGCAGGATCATAGCCAAGACAGTCTGACTAGAGCGGCCAGTCAATTCATTAACCTTGGCTGCCCTTAAAGCAGAGTCCTATGACAGCTCAAGCTCTGGTTCTGCTGCTGTACAGGACATGCACCTTAATACATTCCATTTTGTGCATTTCATGTATTTAAGGCATCACACTGCATGTATTAAATAGTCCCTGGTGGAACTGAGTTGCACAAGATTTAAATGTCGGGAGTGAGGAAAGATTTCAGTTATTCCCCTCAAGCCTACTTACCTAAAGATTGGGGATTTGCCTCTGCTTCTAAAGAGCCATCAAATGTTTTATACCAAGCAATCAGTTATATTCTTTTTCCTTGGACTTCTTTTCAACTGGCATGAAATACTACTATAAATGCTTCTGCTGCATATGCTTATTATACTTCTAGACTTGTTTCAAGATGTTCAGATGAAAAGCTCTGTACAGCAGACTAGATGCTGAAAAGATATAGAGAGTTAAACCTGAAAAATCAGATTCAATCAACATCCAGATTTTGCTTCAAAATAATTGCTGAATCCATCAGGCAACCAGTGAATATTCCAGTTGAAAAAGGTGTGTTTAAATGAAATATTGATCCTGAAATTTGGAAACAAAACATCTTGTCCTTTCATTTCAAGATGACACCGTGACAATGAATCTACTTGAACTTAAACTGGCTATACAATAATCCGTTCTTTAGTCCATCTTTGATAGCCTTTTGTACCCATAGACAGATTTCAATCAAATTTAACATTGGGTTGATGTCTCAAGCATAATGAAGTTTCTACAGATTAAGAAAAAGAACAGCTTGATAGAGGAGATAAAGGTAATGTGACCGATAGTGTTGAGACTGAAGGAGAAGTGAGGGAGAAGTGGGCTGAGCTCAGCCCATGTCAGATGAGCAATCAGCATTGATAACTTACCAATCAGCATATGCAGAGCTCCCCACTGATCACAGCACTGCTGACTCTTGGTCAGTGGAGGTGTTATGGGGACTTGGGAAGGGACAAGGTCTGTTGCAGAACAGAAGAGGTGGACAGTGGGCCCAACCACACAGCAAATCCAGCTTCCTTAGTGAATTGCTCATAAGAAAACTTTTGTCTTTTCAAGGAGAGAAGCAAAGAGAACAGAAATGAAAACAAGAACAGCAGAAAAAAGAATTCAAGAAATAACTGGATGCTAATTTGATATAAACCAAAATATCTGCACTGTTTTGGGTCACCGATAAAAAGGAGGCTCATTTGTTTCAGTATGACCCAAAACAAATCTGTTTTCCAATTTTTCACTTTGTCTACAGAATCAGTTATTCACACAGAGCTAAGTACATTATGTAGCTGTCAACTATGCATAAATAGCCATGCCAGAAACTGCCATAAAGTCCTACACTGCAGTGCAAGCAAAATGCTTGCAAGAGGCATTGCACGTGCCAGTGGGACAGTAGCCCAGCCACACAGAACTGGTTTCTGTACACTGTACCAGATACTGGTCAAATATATTTTTATATTAAAGAGATGTGATATCAATAACAATAGCAAGTGTGAAGCAAGTTCAGGAATCCTTGTATGTATAGTTTATAGAACAACAATTTTTCAAATCTGCTTCCTGGGCTTTTCTCTTTCTTCCCGCTTGCAAGTTCGGCATGTGGCACATACAATGACAGGTTTACGGAAAATGCAGTGACTATGAGGATGTCAAGAGGACAGAAATATAAGTCAGAATAATGATTTTTTTTCCACCAAAATCAGCTAATATTAGCATTTTTATTTAGTGTGGATATAAAATCAGCTCTACTGTTTTGCCACTTAGGGAACAATGCTGGATGTAGTACAGAAATGGCATTAAGTTAATCTTCAGTCTTCAAAGATACTTTTTGAAATGAATTGATAATTTCATAATCACACTAAAATATTATGGCAACTGGATGTAAAAATTGTACAGGTTACCTGAAATTATAGATTAAAAAAAAACAACTCAGTTGTGCTAGTCATTGCGGCGTGTGTGTACGTGCATGATAGTCAAATTTTTTAACTTGATGTTGAGTGCTGTGATGCTGACTATGGAAATGTTGTTTGGTTTTGGGCTTTTGATATGACACTTTGGTATCTCAAGTGACCCTTAAAAAAAAAAATTATCTTTTTTCTACCAGATATACAATATATAGTTTTCTAACCACCATCGGGGCAACCCCCGGTATCAATACAGGCTGGGCAATGAAGGGATTGAGAGCAGCCCTTTGGAGAAGGACTTGGGGGTACTGGAGGATGAAAAGCTGGACATGAGCCAGCAATGTGCACTCGCAGCCCAGAAGGCCAGCCGTATCCTTGGCTGCATCAAAAGAAGCATTGCCAGCAGGTCGAGGGAGGTGATTCTGCCCCTCTATTCCGCTCTCGTGGGACCCCACCTGGAGTACTGCGTCGAGCTCTGGAGTCCTCAGCACAAGAAAGACACGGACCTGTTGGAGCGGGTCCAGAGGAGGGTCACAAAAATGATCAGGGGGATGGAACGCCTCTCCTATGAAGAAAGGCTGAGAGAGTTGGGGTTGTTCGTCCTGGAGAAGAGAAGGCTCCGGGGAGACCTTATTGCAGCCTTYCGGTACTTAAAGGGGGCTTATAAGAAAGATGGGGACAAACTTTTTAGCAGGGCCTTCTGCGACAGGACAAGGGGGAATGGTTTTAAACTAAAAGGGGGTAGATTCAGACTAGATATAAGGAAGAAATATTTTACGCTGAGGGTGGTRTAACACTGGCACAGGTTGCCCAGAGGGGTGGTAGATGCCCCATGCCTGGAAACATTCAAGGTGAGGTTGGACGGGGCTCTGAGCAACCTGATCTAGTTGAAGATTGTCCCTGCCCATGGCACGGGGGTTGGACTAGATGACCTTTAAAGGTCCCTTCCAACCCAAACTATTCTATGATTCTATGATTTTATTCTGTGATTCTAAGAAGGAATGCATTCATTGAGTTATACTTGAAACACATTGCAGCAGGGAAAATATCATCTTAAGCGTAGTGAAATAAAAATTCCTGATACATATTAGTTATATGTACTGTACAACTTCATATTGAAACACTAGCAGCTTCCTTTACGGCAGCGTTATTAACTGTCAGTAAAATTCTATTTGACTTTTGCAAGAAAGCTTGCTGCCTTTGAAGCCTCTGCCCCAGATTGCATCCAAGTCGCTACCAAATATTACATCAAGATGTTATCAACTTCACAGCTATTATCATTAATTTTAGTTTAAAAATCAACAAATTAGCCTAACAAGATGTGTTCCATTTTATGATCTTTTCTTTGGCTATGCAAAATAGATTAAGCTAAAGACTGAGATGTTAAAACACTGCCAAACTTAGCCAGGTTGATTTCTTCAGAAATCCGTACGTCTGTATGTTTGCCTAGCTAGTGAGCTATCTTTGTCATTTTGTGCATATGTTGAGTCAAAAGGGTTTTAAAAAGTCGTAAAAGATTRAAGCACTATTTTTGAACCTCATTAATCTCCAAGCACTTCTCTCTAAATGGAAGTGTTTTGTACAAGAAATAGCTGCTTTACAGTGCTCTGACACAACAAAAGCAGATTAACTTGCTGCTTAAATACTGGACTCTACTAGAAATGAAAAACATTCAAGTCACAATATTCAGCTAAGCCAAAAACCTAAAACCCGTAATATACATCCTCTTTTTGTGAGTATAAATTTTGAGTATGCAGTAAATGGGAACTTGGGCAAAATTATAGGTTTAGACTCATTTAAATATGATAGAATCAGCTTTGTCCTATAGAAAATCATGAAATTAATTCTAAGTAAGAGTCCTAGGTGACACCTATGAGGTTGAAAGTATCAAAAACTACATGCCAGTGAAAGTATCATGTTCTTACCTAAAGCCATGTGAAATAAATGAACATTTTTCAGGAGAAAAATCATGTTATTTCCTTTAATATAATTTTAATAGTAAAATTTTATAAAAACAGTCTTCCCTCACCAGTCAGCATTTGATCTTAAATGGAAATTATTAACCTTAATTTTTAACTTTATACTGTTGCCACAGGTCTGACAATTACATTATGATTTCATGGTACAACAAAACACACAGAATGCCAAGATAATCCTTTTAATTAGAATAAATGTAGTGAAATGGGAATGGTAACGCATGTTGGAACACTTAATTGCTGTTATTTATATATTTATCTATTGTCCTAATTATCCAACTGTTTTTATCTAGATCACTGGGCTATATTAATCTAGTGAGAATGATTCAGTCTTTAACTAAAATATCTTTAATTTTACATTGCTGTTCTTCAGAGTTGTTCTCGTAAGAAAAAGGACATGTAGGATTTTGTATCAATTTTTGTAACTATCACACTTCTAAGAACTGCATTTGGACAAAATTATGCTGTTTGGTACCAGTTCAAACATGGGAATATCCTTCTTTCTATGTAAACAGGGATGGCCTTGAAAGGCTTTACTGATGACAACATATCACCTTTCTATGTTTTTCACTGTAGGAAAGAATTATGCATCATGCCAATGCCTAAGGAACTGTAAAAGAAGTTTCCATATGGTTTTAACTATAAATTGTTCTTCAAATACGATAATATATTTTCTTGAATGTAAGCCATTTAAATGGATTCTATTTAGAATGTCTTATTAATTTTTCATTCTGGTTATAGTCTCGTTGGTCTTGTTTTAAGAAGTTTTCTCCAAAATAATAAAAATCTCAGCCTGCTCTTAATTTGCTGTTTTTTTTTTTTTTCTTTTACCTCACACAGGACAAAGCCTCAAACCTCCATTAAAAGTTGATTTGACAGGGAAATGAATAGTGGTTTTTATCTTCATCTTTAGAAATTTAATGATAAATTTATGGTGTATGTCAGGCTGTTCTGAAATGGAACCATGGGGCACAAAGATAAAAATCTGCTTACTCAGGAAAAATTATTAACAGACCATGAGAGAACAGCATATAACAAAAGAGATTAAAAATAGAATCTGGATCTCATTTCATATCTTCACATCACAAATCAATTTTAAGCATATTCTATAGGTTCTGGTACATAACTAGGAAAAAAACCCCAAACTTTCTCATTCTTAACTCTTAACAGGCAGTAACTAAGGCAAAAACGTCATGTCTTGTATGCCATATACATTGTATACATAAAGCAGGGATAAAACTGTATTATATATGTGTAGGCATGTATACATTTTTGTGTGTATATGTATATATAATTAAATGTTTTAGTTTAGCATTTCAGATTAAAATTGTACTCTTGACCTGATCTATCACAAGTTTACTTCCGTCTGATAACAGTTCAACTTAAAGTAAATAACTGGAAATACTTATGTATTGAAAGAAAATCCTCCAAAATGTTATGTAGTTATTTGGCAATATTAAATGTCAATTGATAAAAAAGTACTTATTAAAATGTGAAACAATAAAAATAGTTTTGCTAAATTATTTCATTGAAATTTGGAAAGCACAACAAAATTTAACGTGGTGTATCAATCGTTTACATATCTACCTAGATAATGCAGAGTAACCATAGCTTGTGAACGAGAAAAAAATGAAGATTTGGGCAGAAAAATGTTGTCCCATGTTCATTCAATTAATTCAAACCCAAATATTAGGTCTTGGTCCCAAACACACACTCTGTCTACACATCTCATGACTAAGCTTACCAAAAGACTACTTAAACAGTTTTCATTGGAGTTAATTCTCAGTCACATAAAGACTTGCTTCAGTTTCTTACTTTCCAACTCTCTCATTTTCTCTCTTTCATAGCCAAATCCTGGTATGATTTGATGAATAGCTAGAAAATAAAGAGAGTTTTATTAAAGAACTAAGATTTTAAAAACTTTCAGAATGAATATATTACTGCTCACGTTTTGATGTTAGGTGGGGCTAAACTGGAAGAAAAGAAAAAAGAAAAACAAAACCCAAAAGATCCCAAACCAAAGGCAAAAGCTGCAAGGAAAGCTGTAAGGTAATTGTACACTACAAATGCTTGGACTGCAGAGTCCAACTAAAGGAAGTGAAGAAGACTGAATTTTTAGAGTGGGACAGCAGATGAGCATAGTGGCCATCTTCTGCAGCTGTGGTCCCATGTTGATAGTTTGGCTGAATTCTTCCTGGGGCAGTTTAGTTACATAATCTGCGTACTGAGTTATCTCATGGCATGCTGTAATTCTGGGAGAGGTCTGAAATCAAAGCTTTTAAATAATGACAGCAACAAAACCAGTTTCATTGTTAAATTCAATAGAGTTATTATAGTCAAAACTATCTAACTGTTGTATAATACATAGCTTCACTTACTGATGTGAATGCTATAAAATCAAAGGTCTTTTGCCAATAAAATAAAAGCTTGGTTATCAATGTACGATTTTCATCGATAATTAACAAAAGTAGGTTTTAAGGGATTTTGTTACAACCACACTCTTAAAAGCGTTAGCATTATCGCCTTTGGCCTTAGACACTCTGCCAATTCCAGTCTTGTTAAAGCTAGCCTGGTTGGAGGAGAGGCTGATATTTGTAGCAGAAAACAGAGTGCTATAAATTACATGACCTTGGCAGAAGGGTCCTTCATTGCTTATCCTCCACAAGTGTCAGTGTCCAGAGCTAATGTGAGCAAAAGGCTAAACAGGACATTTTCTGAATCATGTATAGAAATTGGAGAATTCTGCAGGCCAGAATTGAGCTGGGTCTTTCATGAATATGTGTTAGAAAGAGATAAAAAGCTTCCCACTTTGTGGATCTATACCAGCAACCTCTGTAATGTCTGCCAGAAGAAGCACGAAGATAATATCTTTTAGCACCAGCAAAGGGATAATAAGAATAAAGAAGAAAGTCATAGCCTAAAGGATGCTATGAAGTTCCCAACTTGGACCCATGTCCTAAGAACATCCTCCATGACTTACAGGACATATTCTTACTTTGCTGTCTTAGGTTGTGATTCACAGCAGATAACTTTATCCTTAAGGAATATTTTCTCATACTAAGTATAARCAATAAAGTGCAAGAATGACTTGCCCTGTTATTTCCAAACTCCAGGAATCTTGGATGGCTTTAATCCATGCTACAACTGACCTGCTTGCAGTCAGTGGAGAGGAACAGATGCATCTCTGTTGTGACTTATTTGATCAATTTTAGATGTTTATTCTAGAAGAAGAAGAAAAGCAACCTCACAACCTCAGGTGGTAAAGTCCTCTATGATAGTCTAAAGAAAAAGTCCAAGCAGACATGGCAAAAGCCAGAGGCCTCTTGGTCTGTTGTTGAAGGAACAGGGTAAATCCCATATTATTTGCCCAGTTCACAGGCCAGATAATATGGCATTCACCCTGTCTAATTCAGGATGAAACTGCAGAAGGAGAAAATCAACAGCCTGTTTATGTTGCCTTTGCCTGGTCTACTGGCATACTGTCACTTGCTTTTCTTTTCTGCTGTTGAGTTAAATAATGTATATGTTCAGAACTACCAACACCTATGGCAAAGGAAGGTTGATTCTTTTTGTTTGTTTGTTTGTTTCTGTGGAAAGTTTTCTTTTAACATTTATTCATAATTCTTATGAATGCTTTCTTTATCAGCCAACCTGACAATCAGTAAATTCATCTGTTGCTCTTCCTTGCACTCCCAGAATTACAGAATTAATATATTTGCTGAAGAAAGGGAAAAATTGTGAAATTCACCTTACTAGACAACTTTACAAACAAAATAAATAACAGAAAAGAATTTATCAGGTATGTCAGTATTAGTGCTACTGTGTTTGCCCTGTAATCTTCACCTCGTTGTTACCTTTGTGTGGGTGGATCAGCACCAGAATATTTCCCTAAATTAAATAAATCTACCCTGGGGTTATATAWTCTCCTTCCTTTCCCTCGGAACGTATCTGCACACCAGATTACCTTTCCTACTTTAATGATCTCTCCTAGTCAAATTGATTAGGCAATTTTACTGCTAATCTTTGGAGGCACCAGGTGCTGATAATTCTCTCAACAGTGTACTAGCAAGTACTGCAATTGGCAATTTGCTGTTGACAATGCATACAACTCTCTCCGGATGATAGGTTTGTACTAACCTCAGAAAAATCCCATCTTCTCCAGTTTTATGGTATAGTTAAGGAGAGAAAATACTTCAGCCAAATATTTCAGGCTTGTCTCTAAAGTCAGTGTCTTAAATCCACAAGTTAGCAAAAATCTGCTGAATACACATGGCTCATAATGACTTCAATAACATTTTGGATTCCTGGCACTTCTTAAGATGTATTTGTAATTCAAAACTTAATTTCAGGCAACTACATTTTTAAAAGAAAGTCTGTTTTCATAGAGCAGAGTCTGCCAGACTGGCTTGTGACTAAGGTATTTCCCAAGAGACTGCTTAGCATTTGTGCACTAGAAAAAGCTACAAATCATTCAGGAAAACATGAATCACTATGTTTTGGCTCTCCATTTTATTAAATCCTACTTCAAAGTTACTGTAAGTCAGCCATTTCCCCCCCCATTCTTGACATCTTCCCTTTTCCACCCAATAAAATCTGTCCTCTTTACATTCTTATTTCTTTTTCCTTCTGTTCATATATACTTCTTCCTATTTTTGAGACTATCTACTTTTCATTCAGTTTTGTGTTCTCCGTGTTGTCATCTAAGAGGGTGAGTGCACACAGCAACAATTAAACTGGAACCTTTCTATGGCAAGGAGAAAAAAAAATACTTAATATCAGCTGAATGATTCAGCTATCAAAGATGCATGGAAGGTGGCCAACAGGTTTTTCCCAGGTTTTCGTTCAGTTCGATGAACATTGTAATAACAGTAGCCCATTTGCTCACATTTGTCACAACCTTTATTATTTTATTAGTATTTTATATAAGATTCTCCAAACTACTTCAGCTTTATTTCAAAACAGTTTCTACCCATGGAGTGTTGCTTGCTCAATAAATCATCATTCCTATCCCTTATAAAATTCCTTAGGTAGCTAGGTCATGAGTTATTGCTCATATTCATAATATATAAGGTCAAAAACTGGAGCCTGACTCTCTGGGACACTCCAGGATGTCTAGTCATTTATAGCATCAGAAAATTAATGCAGGTTTGATATACTTTCATAGCAAAAGAAAATAGAAGTGTTGAGTCAGTTCGTCTTCATCTAATGCAGCTAAAAGTGGCTATAAAGAAAAAATCAGCATAGAATCTCCAAAGAATCTCTACCCTCAAATCCAGGCGATCAAGTTCTGCTTCTCATTTACAGTTCTCTCATTTTCATATTGCTTAGGTGTCATCATATACTTTGACTTACATTACTATAAATAAAATTAAAATAAAATTTATATTTAATACAAACCTTTAAATATAAATTTGAAATTAAAGTGAGGCATGGTATGTGCTTAGATTTTGCCATTGACATTATGTTAGAAGTTAAGACCATACTGAATTTGTAATATTTATGCAACCAGTGTAGGAATTTCCCATGCCAGCCATTTTGTTTCAGAATCTTACTACACTTTCCACGGCAATATAATGATGTATAGTTAGTATGTTGCT
Organism: Phoebastria nigripes; assembly: GCA_035582835.1. NCBI lineage: Eukaryota > Metazoa > Chordata > Aves > Procellariiformes > Diomedeidae > Phoebastria > Phoebastria nigripes. The sequence continues at coordinate 2,566,598 of JAYKAV010002855.1, read as the reverse complement.
GGCGTTCTTTTTCAGGACAAAGTATTTCTTCTTCATATAAACCTCCCAGAGAATGTTATTTCCCTTATAAATTTGGCTTGTCTGTATGGAATTACATGGAATTCTATGAGAGCATTTTCATCTTCCAAAAGGCATGTTCCGTGGTCTCACTGCAAACATGTTGGCTGAACTATGTAGGGAACCATACCTACTCTTACCTCTGCTTCCGTTGCCTATTGTCTGGGCTCCTTAATATATATTTTAATTAGCTTCAACAGACTTTAAAGGTGTTTGGTAATAACAATGATGCCATAAATGGAAACTTAAGGTACATACATAAACACACAGTGGGTGAATACTTCTATTAACAGGAATGTGTAATTAAATAACAAATGGACTGATGCCCGCATTTCACTATTTCACATGTGTACAACCCATTAATTCTTTCCCTTGAATGTGAAAGCTAAACTTTGATGGCCTATTAAGAGCTGTCACCTTAAAATAAAGTAACAAAAAACTCAGCTTTAAACAAGACATTCCCTTTTACTTCCAAAGAAATAGAAATCTGAAGATCTAGAAATAGATCTAAAAAAGGAAAAGGATTTTTTTTTTTTTTTCCAGCAAAAAGTGGTATGTTTTTACACATAACCCCTTGTTTGAAATTGTTGGGCATGTTAAGTTTTTAGTATGTAAGTTAGCATAAACAAGTAAGGACCAAAAAATGTTCCTTCCTCCAGCTACTTTTAAAGTTTCTAATGGCATTAATCAGTACCAGCTTTAGTCACCTTTAACTTATTCGAGTATTCAGTTTTCACTTTTCACCACTGCCAGCTCCGTTGCTGTCAGCAGACCCTTTGACATTGCTTTGGCTCAGACAAGCCACTGATTACTTCTGAATTGGTTTTAAAAATATATCATTCCCCTGAACTAACTCAATTTCARATTGACACTAAAGACCATTAGAACTGTACTCAGATCAAATGATAAAGGTAAATACAGTAAAAACTTCTTTTTAAAAATTTATTCTTCAGACCAAAATGGTATTCTCCTAAGTCTGAAAAGCTTCAAGCCCGAGATCAGAGTCAGCTTGAGGTCCTGAATTAATAACATCCAAGCCCAAGACCTCAAAACTGTTTCTTTCTCATTGCTTACATTAAATAATACTTATTTGGAGGATGCACCAAATGACAAGCTAAAGCCAATTCCAGCCCAAGGGTTATCTCCTGGTGCACCAGCTAGTCTCACCAGCCTTACTATAAGCTGAGAAAAAACACAATGCTGGGCATTTGTCTTGTCAGTGGAAAAGCAACAGCATCCACAAATGTGTTTCACGTAGAAAAAAAGATCTAAGGTAAACTGCCACAGATGTGTTTAAGTAGAGAAATAGAAGAATGTTGCCATTAGAGGATGAAGAACAAAGGCCAGCATGGTACCTGACTACTGAGCTCTGTCTTGAGATCATTTTAATGGAATTGCAATTTTCCTGAATCATAATTAGTAAAAAGTTAACTTGCTATTTTACTGAGCAAAGTGAAATAAAATCAAAGTGGATGTTCCTTAACTAATTTGCCTTTTAGATTGCTCACTTTTAAAAAGATATGAATAAACACAGGATTTTATAAAATGTCTTAAGTGTTCATTTTCTACTTGCATGATAGGTTTACAATAACAGATCCTTTATTTAAAGTACTCTATTCAGATATTTAAGTTTTTTAATTAGAAATAGTATAAGCAAGTAAATCTTAGAACTTAAAATAATCACTTTTAACTTCTTCAAGAAAAATTCTCARTGCTGGAGTGATCCTTGAGGAAAACCAGTACAGAAGGGAATTACTGTTTTCACATTGTATATAGAGTTATTTTGGGCTGTTATTCATGTGATAACCGGTAACAAATGCACTGTGCTCTTGCATAGGATAGGTGAGTTCACATAATCCTGATTGATTGGTGCCAGGTGCAAGCGTTATCTCAACAATATGATGGGACCAAAATGGCCCTGATAGATTGAATGGAAAATAGATGAATTCATCTCCATCAGGAATTACACATTGCTATCAGGTTTTTACCTGCTGTAGGGATGGTGTCATGACTGACAGATAAATCAGTTTCTACCAGGAAAAATAGCTGTCCCTCTATCCACATTGATATATACATTAACAAGAACAACACATGTGTACACATAGAAACCCAAGAACAGTGAAAATGTCAAGAATGGGATTAATCTGAGAATAGTCACCAATGAGTTAGCGATCTACAGATGTACTACTCACCTTTATTAGTGTGATTTGTTTTAGTCAAGACAAAGAAAGGGTAAAAGTCATCTTCTCCTAAGATGTCTAGAATAGGTCAAATTTGTTGTATTTTAAAAGTCTCTGCAGCTCAGATGCAGACAATGCATGTATCTAAAAAGAGGTGAAACACCAAAATCTGTAATTGTGAAACAGTTTAACTACTGTATTTTCAACCATGCTTATCACACAGGCATACATAAAAAAAGAATTACAAAGTTAAGCCATACAATAGTTCATTCAGTTTCATTCAGTTCTCCAAAACTGTGGGCAATATTCCTTTGTTCTAAACAATTTCCCTTGCTTTGCCTTACCCTCCCTTTTGTTCTTATTTTCATGAGAAATTCCATTTTATACCTTTGAATTTCACTTTGGTTCCCATAGAAATTTTTTACTTTTGAAAAATCAACATGTTCTAAGGACAAAACATTTTGTCTAGAACTTCCTCACAGTTCTATTATCTGTTATAAATTATTTGCAACTGATAGCTTAGTAAGTAAATATGGCAAACATAATATTCCATGAGTGCATTTTTAAAAGTTTAGAGAAAATGGTTTCTTGTTATAAAGACTAGAAATGCTTTGAAAGTATTGTCACTGGCAATGGTAATTATAAGAAAAGCTAAAAGATTAGAAATTCAGTCCACTGAGTATTTGTACCTATCTATCTCCTATCTTTCAAAGAGCTGTAAAGGTAATTATGAAGTTTACTTTTACATGTTTGTACCACTTAATGAACTGCACATGGATAATGGATGATATTGCTTGTGAAAAAAATAATCTGTCAAATCACACTCTCTTTTATATAATTCTCCTATGTGTATGGGTACAGTGGAAAAACAGGATGTCTAAGAACAACCATAATAGGGACTAATATAAGCTGGACCACATGGAATGGTTGATCTTCAAGAAATTCTGTTCTCGCATTGATTTCTGTAGGCAGTATTAGAAACGGGAAATAGCTAAAACTTAAGTTGGACAAACTTCAAAGGACTAAAAAGTTTGGTTTAGATGAATAATTCAGATTTTTTTAAATTTAAACTTCTTCTGATCAATCATGAAGAGTAGAAATCTTATGGAAACAGTGCCTGCAGACAGTTTTTCAGTACTTTGTAATGTCTTCATTGTTCTAAAAAAAAATGTACTTTTTTTCTGTTTTGAGCACCATATAATTTTGAGTCAGTACCAAGTGCTTTCTGTCATCTCAGATAAATTACCTCACTAATCTGACTGATGCATCTCAGGATATTCAAAGCCTCTTAGAGCAAAGTTGTGGTTTATCCTGAGATTCCATTTTAAATCTCCAGTGTACTTTTTCTGTAAGACCTCTGACTCCAGAGATAAAAGCACAGAAGGATTATAGGTGACAGTTAATCTAATAAGTATTTTGGTTTCAGTATGATTGTATATTTAATATCTGTGTATTCAATACCAATTTATATTAATAACTTTACTTTCCATAATGACTTTATATATTAAAAAAAAAATTATTAAATAACATTCTCTGGATAATGTTTTTCCTTCTCCAAGAAATTTTTCATGTCCCCTGGGCTTACTTAAAAATCTGATAGTAGTGGATTAATTTTGTTTTATACTTTCTGATTTAAAATTGATACTTCAACTAAATGGTGAATTTATAGATATCTCCATTGTATCTTTTTCAGCTTCAGATTGCTTATTTTGATTACCTCTCAGTTTCCTAAAGAAAGTCATACTGAACCTGATCCAAAGTTAATTGAAATCAATGTGAAACATTTCATTTATTTTGATGGATTTTGGACTGAACATTTATTTCATAAAATTTTGAAAGAAAAATACAGTAAGCAAAATTTTTCAATTAAATGTTTAGTCTATTTTTTTTAATTAAAGAAGGAATTATAATTATTCAGTTTTTCTAATTATCTGAGAGTCACTAGACTGCATTACTTTAAGGTTATTTCACTGTTACGTAACTGTTATGACTGTAAAGCAAAATCTTTGAAGTAGGGATACAGCACAAATGTACCATCCCAGTGAAATATAATTATTTTCAACCCTATTTTTCAACTATCTATATTCTTTCTTTACACTGCATAAGAGTATTAGAATTTGTTTTAGGGAATCACATAATCATATCTTGATTCAACTGGATACCACAATACCAATTAAAAACTCTCTTTACTGTCAATCAACATATTATCTGTAAGTATATTAATGYGATGTGTATTTATGTCTTCAAGGTCAAATGAAGTCAGTTGTATACATTTTGCTTTCTATTGCTTCCTGCAGTCTGAACTTGCCAGATGGTTTCCCCTGGGGTAACATACAGTTTAGAATCCCGAAAACACCTTTTATTTCTGATTCCATCTTTTCAAATATCAAATACAATGGGCAGTTTAATAACTTTTCCGTTTATATCTGTTAGGCTGAAGCTGTTCCTCTGTCTTTCAGATCTTTTTGTATTAATAAATTAAATTTAGATCTTGCCACTACGTGGGTAATGACAGTAGAGAAATGTCATGCATTAGAAGAACCTAATTTGAAAAAAAACAAAATTGTAACTCAAGAATGGAGTAAGTAAACATCCAGTGATTCACAGCAGTGGAGCAGTGATCTTTCAGATGAGATGTATAAACATAGCTCCTAATGACTGAATAACTCTACAGACTTCTTGTCACTTTTCTTCATGAAAAAATGATTGCATCAAATACTGGACAAACTCTGATTTTTATAGTTATGGCTAATGAATTTTATTCTATCAAACATTTTAAAGTTTAAGGTTTTAAATTTTCTGCAAACAACTGCCAATAAAATTATAGCTTTGTCATGACATCCAAGTCATCAGTTTGACTATTTAATCAAAAATTAAAAGAAATAGCTATTATATCAACCTCAGAGGAAAGTGTAAAGACTAAAAAATTTAAGAATTCCTACAGTATTCTCGGCAAAGTTCAAAATAAAGAAGAAAGCTACTGTTCAGGGGGAATGATAAAAAGCATCAATATAGCAGCTGTTCAAGATCTCTAATAATTATTAATTAATTATTAATGAAACAATAGCACTTTCAGCTTTAACTTCTAAAGTCATTATAAGGGTGACTTTAACTACTGCCTGCATAATAACGTCTTCTTTTTAGTAGTTTTCTTTAGACAAGTAAGGGAAGAGTTTGGAGCTAACAGGGCTAAGACCCAATCCACCAGAATATTCTATCACAAATAAGGGGAGAATAATTTCCCTTTGACATGAAGAATATTTAGGTTTTGTTAATGTAGCAGTACTATAATAAAACTTGGAATATGTTAGTTTAAAAACTTTAAGGTGCTTAATGGAAGATATATGTAGCATTTATGCCTTAAATATAAATAAACTATTAAATCAATAGAATATGGTTCCCCGGTATATTGTGGGGTCATGCATAACATATATAGTTAATGAATTAAATAGTAGATTTGCTAATTTAAATATGAAAAGATTATTGAAGAGTACCTTTTCAGAGCTCTCTTCCAAGATGACACTGAAATATTTGTTTTTCACGCTGTAGGACATGATTTCTTTTTTGTTGAATTAGCTTTTACTGATAAGAGTAATCAGCTTGTACTTYGTCGTTTGTGTTCTGCGAAAACGTAACTCCCAGCTAGAACTTTGTCTGTGACTGTTTATAGGGAAAAAGTACCAATTCTAACATGCTCGCAATTTGACAAGTAAATCAGAAGCTTAGCAAGTCATAACTCAAGGCTAAATTGTCGTGGGCTGGATCTTGCATATGTGATCCAGCTATGTCATTAACAGGATGAACAAACAATGTTTTCAGTAAATTAGTAAGTTCCTACTCCTTCTCTTTGAAGAAGATCTTTCAGAAGGATCCCTGTTGTCACTGATAAGAGATTTGCCAATACAGTGTAGACATTTTCAGACAACCTGGAGATTTGAACTCCCTTCTTACATGTTCATTTTGTTGGAGATCTGACTCTACATTACCTCATGTTACATTTTGATCAATGTTGACTATTTACTTTTTCATTGTCTTCCAAGGCTGGATCTGCTTTGGCTGCAACTTGGACTGGAGTCTTACTGCTCCTGGTGCAAGTGGCTTTGGGTGCTCTTCTAAGCTCCAAAGACTCAGGCCCAGCAGGGTATTTAGGATGAGTTCTCCTCATTGCAATTATGCAACATTTCAATAAATACTGCATTTTTGTGTTCTATATTCTGTATTCTATATTCCATATTAAATCATAATAAAAGCACAGCAATTGTGACCTTGAACAAGAAATAACATTTTATATTATAATAGGGTATTTTTATTTTCATTTGGGATTTTTTTCACTCCTATTTCAACCATAGATCTTTCCTTAATTGATTTTGAAGGACATATGACATTTTTATTCATATTATATTATAGATGGATGTCTCACTTTCTCAATAAATATCTAATGTAGCAGTTATCAGTCTATAAAGCATTGAGTATGAATCAATACCTCTGCATTAATTATCTGAATAGCACGGTTGTATAATCTAACACTTCTACTTTACTATAGCAACAAAAAAGTACGTAAATGAAGAAGTAGACACTAGTAGTAGCTTTAGCAATGAAGGACTAAAGAGGGGAAATCTGAGAATCTGAGACTACTGCATAGAGAAAGTTCGGTACAAGATAAACCGTAAAATTGGCCTAACGGTGAGTGCAATTTTTACTGAACAAAGCAATACATCCCCAAATAAGGAGAACTTTTTCCATAAAGGCTCTTGCTGTTTCTGAAACATACTGTTAGCAACATTAGGAATCAAATATAATATGTCAGCTTAAATTTATTTTCCCTTAAATTTATTTCCAGTCCACTGAATATAGTTAAAACTACATTTTGGTTCACACCCCTGGAAGTGCATGTACCTCAGAGAATGAAATTCCTTACCTACTTTTCATACAATGTAATACGCTTCCCTATGCAATTTAACATAGAGAAGGAGGGAAGAATGCAGGAAGGGTTGATGTTGATGTGTTAGTTTTACACACGCAGTGATGACAAAGAGCTAGATACAGTGTGGATTATCCTCAATATAATTCATACTACTATATTTTTGCTGTTAGGTGATAGGAAGTTTCATAGACAGAGAGAAATGGATGGAACTGAAGAATCACAAGAGATGAAGTATAAGAAAAAAAAATTACAGGGAAATAAATTTGGGTTTAAGAATACAGGTAGAGAGGAGAAAGAGGAAGAGCACTAGAATTAGCAAAATAGGGTTATGGTGGCATCTTTGAAAGATTTCTTGATGTGATCAACAGGTATAGAAAAGGAGGCAAAACTATGGAAGTACCTTCCCTCTTTGGTTGAGAATCACCATAAAATTTGAGCATCTGTTAATTGCCATTTAATACAATGGCTATATGTCATTAATATAGAAATATGTAGAGAAATATAATTATATTTAATGGCTATTAATTGTACGATAACTACTTAATTTTACTCCTAACCACTTACCAGTCAAATATTCGTAAAATTAAAAGAAATGCATTTGTATAATATTTCATTTATCTTTAAAGATTAGATGCTTTCAAAGATGAAGCTTTTCAAATTTCTTCAACAGCAATTTTAATAAAATCATGGATTGGGAAGATGGAATGGATCATTGTGATAATCCTTGTTTGACCTCCTATAATATAGGTCAAAGGACTTTCATTTTAATGTTCTGATATTTAAATCAAGCTTTCATAGACTTATATTAATCAAAGAATGGAAATAGATATGAAGCATAATTTGTGTGTATACCTCTTGGTCTGACATTTGTCTTCAGTGTAATAGTTTTTCTTGACTTTTGCTCATTTGTATTTTAGTTCTTTTATTAGTTAATCGAAAGATTAGTGGATGGGTTTGAGCACAGGTGTATAGCTCTGCAAGCGTGCACATCCTTCTAACTCCTCACTAACACAGCCTAATTCAATGATGCTAGAATAAATAATGGTTGGTATATAAATAATGGTTGGTATATTTGTTCACCTCTGTGAGTAAACATCCTGTCACTGGAGTTTACAAATTAAATTCTCGCTCTTCCTTTTCACAGTTGTAAAGATCTGCGGGAGCCAAAATTTCTTGAATTTTATGTATTGCTCAGATAAAGTTTACTGGTTGAACCTCTTATCTTGTGAGTATTTTCCACCTGCAGATGTAATATGATCCTCCAGCAAGTATTAGCAACATTGTTGATCTTTCTTTAGTATGTTGGATATTTTCTTATCACGGTGTAACCAATGCACAGCTACAGATATCTCACAGTCTCTTTCTGACACTATTTCTCACCTCTGATGCTTCACCCGTGAAATCTCATCCCATATCTTTGGCAAATGAGTCACTTATCTTGCATGATGAGAGACTGCCGTCCCCAACTCTTGGGTAGCTTTGAATCAGTGATGAGTGTAACTCCATTATATACTCCAATATAAATATCAGCAGCCATAAACAGTTTATCATCTTGCCAGGATAAAATATGTCCCAGCAAAGTTACAGAATACCTCAGCTCAGAACATGATTAGATTTCCATTTTTTATGTTACCATCTGCAAGTGCTACAGAGTTCTGAAGTGAGAAAAAAAGCACATTTATTTCCTTCCTAAAAGTGACACCTTTTTCAAATAGTACAAAACCTGTATATAAYTTAAGTATGTTACAGGATCACACAGCTTAGGTTTCTGTTGTATTCATTTAGGTATTGCATCTTCTAAGGCCTTATTTACCTCTTTGCCCCTTGATTCAGAGAACCCTCATGACTTACAACAGCTGGAACTAAGCAAGTACCATTACTTTGTCTATGATGAAAAAGCATTTATATTTCTCTGTTTTACCTCAAGAAACAAACATTTTAATGCAGTGAAAAATCCAAACGTTGTAAAAGGAGGTATTAGTGCTACATGGATTAAGCTGAAATACATGGATTTGTCATGCATAATTATAAGGCGGCATCTTGCCCAGACATATCCAAGTACTGTAGCTCTTTCACACAAGATCAGACAAGGCTGTTAAATCACAGTTTATTTTTCTGTGAACCTATATCATTGCTTGGGCTGTTCAGGCTACAGATAGTTTATTTTCACCTTTGAAGACTAAACCTTCTGTTTCTAGAACATATTAAAATGGTTAAGGAAACTGAAGATATTCTGCCCTTTTGCTGGAAAAATGGTATTGAACTTTTAAATGTCTCTCAGTAATAAATATACAATATCTCTTCATGTGGTTATCTACACAGAATACAAGACACTGGATTTATCTCATGTTGGAATTGGAAAATGGAACTGGAAGCCAAAATTTCTTGAATTTTATGTATTGCTCAGATGAAGTTTACTCCATCTTCACTCCTGAGAAAGTCACTTAATTGTTGAGCATTGTCTTAATGTACTCCCCCTAAAGTGTGGGCAATGGTAATTACTTTCCTTGCAGAGCACTGTGATAAACAGTTGCTGTGTACTTGTTGGTTTGTTTGCTTACCTCCTTGTTTTTGCAATTTTTTGTAAGTGTGCTGTCAGTGAGCTAAAATTACTCTAGTTATGCCTCACTGATAGAATTGATAGCATAAATGGGTTGCTGTGGGAATGGGTAGCTGAAGAGATGTTGTTGGAAAAAAAACCCACAGGGACTCAACACAATAAATCTGAATAAGGACCCTACAATTCATATTTGAATAAAGATGGGGCAAGCTGCGAACTTTAGGTTTCCTATTTTGACAGTTTGCAAATTGTACTTTTTTTCTTGTTTCTGTATACTCCTTCCATCTTCTGAATCTTGGCTATTCAAAGAAGAGACTGTCTTTGTTACACACTTGCTACAAGCTTGAAGTATTTGTGCAGCAACTCTGCCACAGGGAGGACAATTTAAATATCAGAATTAACTACAAATCTTGTGTACAGGGTGGATCATGGCACCACAAAGAAGATTTGTTCATGCCTCTTCCTCACCTCTTAATTCGTCTATATCTTCAATTYACACATCAGGATGTTTTCATAACAAAAGTAGGCCAGGATGCCTCATTTTCTTCTGTACTGGTCTACAAACAGACAATACAAATCCTTAGGTTTTATTGTTCTTTTCTGCTTACTTTCACCATTGCTCCCTTCATTTTCATTAAACTTTTATTTTCATCTCTCTTTACTCTTATCTTCTTGTCTTTCCTCTTTTTTTATGTTCTTTCTTCCTCAACACTCCCAGCTGTAGCTACAGAAGCAATGAATCAAAACAGTGAATTTTACATTCCCTTTGAGGCTGGGGAGTCTGCAAATATCCTGTTATTTTTCCTCTTGTAATGCTTCAGAGCCTAGGATTTGTTCATCAGATAGCCTTGTCCCACACAGTTACAATTTCACCTTTAAAGCATATGATATTCTAAAGTTTGCCTGGCTCCTGTGGAACACAATTTTCAGAAGAGCTGGTTGCATTGCAAAACTTAGTGAATCTCCAGCACGAGCAGAGCCACTCTGCAGCAGGTCCAAAGATTAATGGAGGGGTCTGAGCACAGGTACAACACTACATGGAAAACAACACTACTGCTGGTTTTTGTTCTTAGTGAAACTTTGCAAGGATTGTGTGCTCAGACACAAGCTATAAGGAATTACAAAAGTCCAGACAGGAATTTGAATGACTGGATCACCACAGCCAAAAAATCATCTGGCTTATGGAGTTTGGTTCTTTAATTAATCTCATTCTCTAGACGAGAAATTCTGGGGGAGTAAAAAGTTCAAAAGACCACTCAGACTGTCCACAGACCTGACAATAAAGGTACATATTTCTTTGATGAGGTGATGTGATGGTATTTGCCAAGCCCTTTAAGTAACCTCTACCCATTCTCTAAGAATACACTAAAAGGGCTAGATTTTTTAAAAATCAGTTTCTTACTAATATCTACGTTTTGAAGGGAAGAGTTGGAACAGAAAATATTCATGGTATAAAATATTGTCCTTTCTTTGGTCAGCAGAATGTTATTCTTCTGCATCTCCACTGCTGTCCATAGTGTGGACTATGAGCAATCTGGACATTTGGACATCCAGTGGACCTGGAGATTGTTAGCATTAGGAGGTAATTTGAAAGTAGTTTCTTGTAAAGTAGCCAGATTGTGATGGGTTTTGAGACAGCCAAAAGATTTTCTGCATCAGTTGAGTGTGAATAATTTGTGTTGTAAACCATGTCCACATCAACTCAGCAAATTATATTGAATAGTCTATAAAGATCATAACTAAACATATAAGTACACACATACTTTAACTAAGGATACATATCACCAATCTGTTGACTGACAGTTTGCTGCAGGATCCTCTCTGTTCCTGTTATGAAATATTTGTTGCTTCAGGAATTGATACAGAGCAAAAAAACAGTTTTGTACACCCCATTGATATTCCACAGGCTTAAAGCATATAGCTCTGTAGAAATCATCTAATCTCCACTTGTTTATTTTACAAACAAGAGGACAAAAAACTAGGTACACATATAACAATCGGTTCATCTATTATGTCTGAGATTCTTCAAAGCTGAATTATAAAGTGTGTCTCCTGTCCCACCACAAATCCTAAATGTCTGTTATATGAATAAAAAACAGTTATTAAACAAAATAAATAAACCACAGTGCAAAACTGGAGCCACATGAAGTTCATCTAAACTCAACATAAGAGCTCAACATGAGCACTATGAAAATCAGGTTCACAGTCCATCATAATGTAAACAAGACCACCCTCCATTAACATACGGGTTTATATAGATAACTAAACCTCTAGGACTAGTTAATATAAAGCTACCTAAAATATACAGAATCGGCACAAAGTTTAGAGGCATCTGTCAGAGGATGCAATGGACAGAGAATGTCAAGTCCTGAATAGCAGGATGCTCAAATAACATGATTGCAGCTACATTTCAATTCAATTCTTACACAGGCAGTGTATGTTCATAGATGTTTAATAGGTCAGGGAAAATGCATTCAGAAGCTCCTCCACACAGACCATCTGCTTCAGGAACCTCTCTTCCTGAAGTGTCTTCCCTCCCAAAGCACTTGTGTGCACGGGGGCAGCGTTAGCTGACATTCACTGATGGTCTCGTTACTAAGGTTTCCAGCTGAACCCATGTAGATGGCTGAGAGCAATTCTGTCTTTTGCACCACAAACAAAGGAGGATCAATGCCTTGGGAGGTGGAATTGCAGTCTCTTGGAGGTGGGACTACAGTCAAATGCACAGTAAGGAAAAGGCCATGGCCTGTAAATTCAAAGGACGTCTATGCAAAGCAGTTATAAATACTGGACCACTCAGTGACATCAGTGAGACAACGTCAGTAATAGCAAATAATCACAATGTAATTTGTAAACAAATCATTGTAAGTTTAAAATTTTCAGTAAAACTTTTACTATATAACCATGGAAATGTTTCTGGGAGTGTTTAGGATTATGCATGAGGGTTGCAGATCAGCAAAGCAGGCAGGTAGCTGCTAAAGTGGAACAGATCCCTTAAGGGTAGATGCAGGTACTTCAGTCTCCCTCCTCGGTGAGGACTCTGCATGCTTCCTCTGTATGTAACATGGTGATTGTCCTTCATTTAGGTGGTGGATGCATCTGTAGTGTACCTATTCAGTGGTTTGATGAGCAGGGGTGAAAAGGCATATTTACATAAAGACACGGTAAATGTGCTGCTGTCATTACTGTTCCTGGAGAATGGGGGTTCAGGATTATGCTGGTGAAAACTCCAGTTTTACAACATGGAGGGATGCTCATTTATGCAGGCCAGGCACTTCCTCTGTATGGAGAATTGCTGGTCTTGAGAACTCATAATCAATTTATTTGCCTACTGCTGAGCATCTTCTCACTGCCCAACAAGTTACCACACAGTCTTGAACCTGACACCACAAACACCCCATTTCCCTTGTTGTCAGTAGGACTTTCACAGGCAAAACAGTTGCAGGGCTCAACCAAGCATCCTAGCAAACTTCTAGCATGAACAAAAGAAAAAATACTTGGCAATTTTTTTCAATTAGTTGGCATTTTTGATCTTTTTTATCTTCTTAAAACGAATGATGCTGCAATCATATCATCGTTAATTTGAATAAATAGAACATTTCTAATGAATATAGTGATGTGTAATATTATGACACCACAGTTAATTTAAATTGTATTAATAACTGTAGTGATTTTAAGAACCTTGTTGTTAAAACATCTCTGAAACTAATTAAAAATACAGGAACATTCCCTTTTTGTGGTTTAATGAGTACTGTGAAAGACGGAAAGTCATTTCTAGATGAGTACTTGTATTAACTGTATGACTTCCAAGAATATATAAAGTACAATAATATTTAGCTAACATTGCATTAATTAACAGTGAACAAAACTATAAAATTCTGGAAATGGAATGTGAATGACAGTGAGGGATCTGCAAGGAATTACAAGCAGAGACAACAGAAAATGCTGAGGATTTTTTTTCTCTCTCAAATCCACTGTGTGGGAGGAGGAAAGTGGAGAGGGACTTTCTGAACTGTGGAATTTATATGCGGGAGTTTGTTTTGATTTTACGTTCTATTTAATCTCAAATTTTTACAGGAGATACTTCTGAAAGCCATTCAGAAACACATATTGTTAATGAGCTATAGTCAGTGTTAATGAACATGGTTTTATGAAAAAAAGAAAAGTCTAAAAAATTTAAAATCCCACAAGCTGTGCAATGAGCATTCAGTATTTTACAGTTCAGAACAAGGCAAATGGCATTCTTAGTCTAATTTACAATATAACCATAAATATCTGAAAAGTCTCAAGGCTTGAAAAGTACTGTGGAGAATTTCTTTACCTACATGCAAATGATCAGCAGGATTATTTCCTTAATTATATTTCAAGCACCTGGTTACTATACGCATGCTGAAAAAGTAGAAAGGTAAACTCTGATCAATGTGATTTTTAAATATACTGGTAAAGAAACAATTAAAATTCATTTTTAAAGCRCGTTAACTGAAAAGGCCAACCAGCTTACATATGTGAAGTGAATCATATCACAAGGAATAAATGTCTGTGGGATCAGAAGAATACAAAACTTAATGGTAGTAGTAGTACAACAGTAAAAGAAGATAGGACTTCCATATCATAATAGAGTAGTCAGAGATAAAAGATAAAATCTTCAGCTCTGAAACAGCCTGGCCTGCATCTTTGTGCATGCGTCATTACAAACGCTGTAATTTTCTGACAGTGTTTGTTCTCACACTCTCCATGGGCAAGAAACATATGAGTAAGCAACCAAATTTCATCTGTTCTCTCTCAGCTATTGACCCACAGATGATGCTTTCATTTTAAATAATTTTTGTGTGTGGTATTTCTGCTCCTTTTTTTTCATCTTGGTTAATTTATTTTGCATTATGCTGAAACATATCCTCTGCTCAGAATACAGGGAGACCTCACCAGTTGACAAGTCAATGGGCTGAGGCCACCACTGATGTTCAAGTTGTGCTCTTTGAGGTACTGGTGGTCTACCGTAAATGGAAATGAACATTTACTACTTTCTCTGGTAATCACTTTGCTATGTGCTACTCAAAGTAGTAATAACGCATGATATAACAGGAGAAAAATAATCCACACAATAGTATAAACTGATACTACAGAAGGAAAGCTTCTGATACATTTCTCTGGTGCAGTAGGATTCATCCAATCTTGTTTTAGGCATCTACAATATAGTTGCCTAGGTCCAAGCTTTAAATCTAGCTGACCTGAAAGCCAACTGAGAGAAACCCTTCTCTGTAAGGCACGTTTATCTGACTTATTTTAGCTGTGTGTGTTAGGATGATTTAAATTATATCTTCCAAGAGGTTTTTCTCCATTGATATAACCGGTCTACAGAACCATTTCATATTTGGTTAGGCGAAATAAATCCAAATCACTTGGATGTTTTACTTAACAAACTGTACTTAATGTTTTACTTAAACTGTCTCATTGGGTACGTCTGCACTGCTAAGCGAAAGAGAGCCCAGGAGCAACCTTTTCACTTTACTTAACATACTGTCTCTTTTTGGAACTGCTCCTACAAGGTTTTCTTTTTTCAACAACTGTGATTTACATTTAGCCCTCCTGCCCTCCAAAGTCCCTACAACACTATCCCAGAAATGTTTTGTCTTCCAAACAGCATTTTGCTGTACTCCAGTTTTGTGACACATGCTGTGCTTCACACTACAAAAAAATGCCACTCTGATAAACAGCTATAACCCTCTCATTATTTCAGACATTACAAATGCAAAAAGCACATGGGAAATAAAAGCACCTAAGGGAAACACAACATCATACAGGGTCCAGAAAAAAACCAAAARCCTAATCTGCTTTGGAGAGGAAGAACTAAACAAGGTGAGGTAAAAGAATCATCGCTATTTGATTTTTAGGGCCAAGGATCAGTCCCTGACATTTTTTTATTTAACAGCAGAGACATTGTCTTAGTCACTATCTTTAGTTTGGTTACCTATTAAATGACATCAATTTAATGTACAACCAAAGTACCTATCCCTACTCCAGTATTGATTCTTTTCCCCATTTTCTTTCTGCCAAAGAAAGTAGGAATGGTCAAAAAGGGTTCTGGACTGAATTCTTTTTGTATATTTCTAAATTTTTGTTGCTGTTGGTGTTATTATGATTATTTTCCATTTTACTCATCACAACGAGTTGCCTCAAAAATGTTGAGTACAAGAGAGCCTTCAGCATTGCTTTAGCGAAGGATTTTGATAAAGAACATTTTGCATCAATCTTCAGTGCGTGTGAAATCTTCACTGTAAAATAATTAAAATAGTCCTGTATTCCAAAATAAAGCTAAAAATTCTTCCTCCCCACCCCTCTCAAAACGTCATTGTTTCATCCTTTCCTACCATAATATAGCCATCTTTCCATCATACCTCCTGAGCCAGTGCCTCTTCATCCATCATACCGCACATCGCCTTCCTGCAGCTCACGAGGTCTGTGTCACGCATGTGGCAGATGCCTCTGCCTTGCTGCCAGCAGCTCAGCCTGGGTGCCCAGGCGCTTGTCTGACAAAGTCAGGACATGTGCAAGACCTTGGTGCACATTTTTCCTCACCCTAGACAAAGGCCTAAGCACATGGACAGTAATGATATACGCAGCACATCAAAGGCTCAACAGCACAGTAGGCAACACCAGTGCCCCACCATGTAGCTATCTGTGGATTTCAGGGAACATGCAGGCTTTTGCCAGGTTATCCATTATCAGGTCAAAAAATAGGCAGATTTATACAAAATCCAGCAGGACTGAAGAAACTCTAGAATATAGTAATGTCTGAATCAGCTCAAGAGTTGGTACTAAAGCTTGTGACACAGGCAGTTCATTACAAAATACTGTTGTGCCATGACATAGAGTGGGGCCCTGTCTTGGGGCCAGTTACCTTCTGAAGGGCTGCAATGAATAACACAAGACAAAAGGTTTGAAAAAGATCCATGTAGTGATTTATGTATCTTGCAACAGAAAATAGTCTTTCCAAGTACAATAACATCTCTGTCATAAAAACTACTTTTCTAAATAATCCAGCACTCCTTCCACTTCCCTGTGAATATATCAGAAACTATGGTGATGAATAGAGAGTAAAATTCTAAAGTAGATAGGTAAAATTTTAATCCCATTATTTTATGCTGTGATTTTTGTAACAAGCTTGTAACAAAGCAACAAATGTCATATTTCCCATTTACACTGTAATATCAAAACAAAATGTTACTATATTATTGTTCTTTTCTGCTTCAGATTACATATATATGATCTAACAAATTAGGTTTTCATTGCTAAGAAAACCAGCCCTTATTTAATCACATGTTCAAGACTCCAGTTTAATTTTCTGTCTGGCTCTCCAGAAATACTGTGGCTTGGTGTGATGAAAGATAAGTATGGAAAGAAAATCTTAAAGGCTGATTTTGATGGCGCAACAATATTTAACCTACATGACATAAAATCAAGTTCTACTTTATTCAAAGCTGGAATATGTTTGCATAATTGATCAGCTTCGTCTCACTTGGTCTAGTTTCCATACACTAGAAACAGCCCACATATTTACATTTCAAATTACTTCTATTTTAAGAAAATGAGAAACAACAAAGCAACAGAAAATAAAATTAAGGTCTTTGTCAAGAAATACAGACATTATCAGCTAAAACTACATTATTAGTGGAAAAGAAGATGCAGAAGGTAGGAATGCACCATGTAAGAGTCCCAATAACGAACAAATTGCTTTAACCTCTCTTAATATAACTTTCTCAGGCTTTATGGTATTTATATGTGTTCCCCAAATCTGTTCCCTCAAAACTCTTAAATAAACACATGTGAAATGAGTAACCTTAAACAGCTGCAGATGCCAGCTGGCTTTGTTTTTCAGATATAGTTGTGACAGCAATGGCTATTTTCTTAGTGATTTTGGTCTTCATGTGCTAAAGTTAACAATTGTTGGGGTACAGCTTTTCAGCTGTAAATTTTCATATTTTCATTTAAGCCAGCAGAGCTAGGACAATTTAATTTATCTGAGGATTCCCAAAAGTCCATAAGGAGCTATTACAGTAAATCTGGAGTCTGAATTAGTCCCTAAAGTGTGTAATGAATAGATTTAATCAACTCAAAATATAAATCTCAAGGCAAATTAGTTATAAACAGTTTCATACTGATAAAGAAGAAATGAATAGTCAAACACTTCAGGAACAAAATGAACACAATGTACTCTGATACACAGTAAAATGTAGAATTACTCATTGTTTTCCTGTCAAATATCCAATTGTCTTTGTCAAATGTCCAAYTGACAATGGCTCTAGAGGGGACAGAATTTTTCCTTTGGTTTTCAGGACCAAATGTCAGCTCCTTCACTCTAAATTTTCCCATTTCACTTTTCAAATGTGAAATTTCTACTATCAGAATTAGCATATAGGTCACAGCAATGAAGTAGTTAAATCACTCTGCTGGGAATACATCAATCAGATGGAGCACTTAGAAAAACATTAAACTTTTATTTTTTGTATTCTCTCTAGGATCTATTTTACAAGAAATTCTGTGTGTTGATAAAACCACTCCGTCCAAGGGAAAAATTGAAGCCATATTTCTCTCAGAGTGTAGTTTTGATCTCTGGAAATGGAGTTTTGTAAATAAAGCATAATTGAGACCATGTCATTCTTCAACAATAGAAGGAAAGGAAAACAGTCAAGTTTTCCCTCACAGTGAAACCAAATGTTAAAGTTGCCTGAGCCTAGGACAACATCTTTCAGTACCTACTTAAAAAAATGTATTTCTTATTTTCTAATAATGTCACCTGAAAAAGATGTCATTAGTTTGGCACTAAGACCAGAATTATCACTGCCCTCTTCTAAGTGAGGTTTCAGAAGCCCAGAGATTTTATTTATCCATCAATGAAAACTGATTAGGCTCTGGATTCAAAAATGGGAAATGTGCATCTGGTTATCTTGCAACATAAATCACGTACCACATCACTTACCACATCACCTACCACATCACCTCGTTAGCAATGGCAATTACATGTCATTCTATTGAGAAATCTTTCCCTACTACAGAGAAGGGAGGTGAATGACAGCAAAGTAGGGGGCGATGCTGACAGAAACAAAGTTCCAGAACTCATGATTGCATACTTATATGCTCAGACGTAAAGTTCCCTTTTCAAGTGATTTGAACATTCAAGTAGCTTTTTTGTACTTTTTTTTTTTAGTAGAATGCAGATTGTTTGAAATTGTATTGACAGCTAGATAACAGATGTTTGGACATCTTTAGGAATTAACACTGTCTTATGAAGCTGGGTACTTCAGCCCAGAACCAATGAATTATAAATCAAAACACATACCTCAATTTAAGCAGAAGTTTAATTGCCAGCACTAAGTCTTCAGAATTCATACTTGCATGCTTAAACTTAAGCAAATACTTAAAATCAGGAGTAAGATCCAGAATTTAGAATTTTGATCATAAGTTCTTCCTTTTCACCAAAGAAAATATTTATTTGAGGTACACATCAATACTTGTACCACTGAAAAGAACACTAGACAGTCCGAGTGAAAAAACTACTTTATTTTCACAAAGCTCTCTTCTCATAATGTTTAAATATGTGTGTCCCTCAGAAAAATCTAAGCAATGCTAGAAACATTCATCCAAATCTAGGAGGCAAATATTTTCCATTTATTCTTTCGAAGTGCCAGGAAAATGAAATTCTCTTTGTTAATTACATATTTAATTGGTGAATTTAACACAAGTTCTGCTTTTTAATGCAAGACTAAATCCACTGGGAAGGCATTGTGAAAGAGACAGGCAGACTGTGTTGTGGGGAGCTCTAATGTTAAGACAAATCACCACCGCAGCCCCATTGATGGGAGTTTCTTCAGAAACTGGCCATTTGTCTCAAAAAGTGCCATGCTACTAGATAGTGAGAAAGAGGACCAAAAAAAAAACCTTGGAAACCTTGCATCTCTTGTATTTTAGGCATAATCCTTACCCACAAAAAAATTTCTTAAGTCTGATAGTACGGCCACGTTTTCCTGCTGTTAATGCTACACATCCCACAGAACATATGTAATACATTTCTCCTCTTCTTTGCATGTTCCACTTAGTTTAGATTGAATACAAATAAATTGGGAGCAATCCCGTAGTTTCTGTTTGTTTGTTGGCTTGTTGTTTTGTTCTTGAAGTACACCCAGGATCCTAGCAGTCCCATTTTGGACAGGAGATATATTGCCCTCAGCTGAGTGTGCTGTTTTCAGTTCATGAGATCAGACTTACAGTAATTCAGCTGTGCCTATCTCAGTCACCCTTCAAACTGACTCATCAGTCAAGCATGTAGAATTATTTTGGTAAACAAATTGTCACTACAAAACACAGATCATGAAACTTAGTTGTTTCGCAAGACAAGCTCTGACCCTTATTTCTAGAGTTCTTCTGAGCACTTGCTGAAGAAGTTTTAATCCACCCCTCTTCAGAGGAACATATCTGAGGTTCACTTCTAAAGGAGAAGATTTTATCTTTCTGTTCTTTGTGGCTTCCCTTTTAGTCTGACTACAAAAGGAATTTGAAAGTTAAATTATGCATTTCTTCCTGAATAGGAAAAACCATGCAGCTGTATCAGCCATGAAAAGTGCTTGTTCTTTCTTCTTCCATTATTTATTGCAACCATGGAAAAGACGTATGTTAACTTTAGTTATATAGCCACTTTGCTGTTCACAGAATAGTTCTGATTATTTTGTTACAGTTTTCCAGAGCAGCCAATATGGGTGCAGACCCAGCGTGTGTTAGGCCTGGCTTAGAAGCGATAGCAATCAGGAGCACTCAAGTAATAGTAATATGTTTATCACATTAAACACTATGTATGAATCTCTATGCATTCCAAATAACACCGTGAGATGTGACTTGAGATATCGGAAGATGCATTAGCGAGGATATCCTTTTATGCCAAACAAGAATGACCTCCAAGTTCCAGTCAGCAAAAAAACCCCAGGTAACTTACCTTTCCCAATTTACATTGCAGTACTCCACTGGTTAAGATAAATGGGCTAAAGGCAAATTAGCTAGTTGGATTAACTAAATCTCAGTAAACAAGAAACTCAGAGAAAGTATGGTTTTTTGGCAACATAAGAGATCACATACATGCATTGACATTTTGGTACCCAAAAGATGTCAACCTCTTCTGTGACTTGAAAGTTAAAAGAAGCACAGACAAGAGAAATCGGTGTGGTGACACATAATGGGCTTCTCAACCATAAAACCTGAGTTTGACCACATTACAAACTAAGACATTAATCCACAGCAGTCAGTTATCAGTCACAAATCTACTGTAATTGTTCAGACAATATAAAAGGGATTTGTATGTCAGTAGCCTGAAGGTCTAGATTGTACTGAGTTGCAACAGTTCATTAAAGAAGCATTTCATATTCCTATCAATCTGTCATTTGTTTCAGGTTATTGCAATAAGAAGAGGTTAACCCAAATGAATAAAAGCTCATGTAAGACGATTTTTCTTATTTGTAGAGTTCATCAACCTTACCAGTTTGTGCTTCAGAAAGGCATTAAGATGGGGCATTAAGAGAGGGAATATAAAACCATTTGTGTGGATGCAACTTGCAATGAGACCTAATCTGACCCCACCTTTACAGCCATAGAGACACTGCTGTTTTTGATAAAAATTTCAATCAAATTTAGGATGATGATCGTTCTGTAGGAGTCCGGTACCTCTTGTACTATTCTGCTGAGGCTCACTCCTCAAACTGCCTGAAAAAGCCAAGTATTGCCTTCTATTTAACATTATATCTCCAGCAATGTCATTGATTCCTCATGGTTCTAACAACAAAGCAAACAATGAAAAGTTTGTATTTTCTTTATGAAAAGTAAGGTCATTGTCATGGTTTAAACCCAGCCAGCAACAAAACACCACACAGCCGCTCGCTCACCCCCCACCCTCCGGTAGGATGGAGGAGAGAATTGGGAGGGCACAAGTAAGAAAACTCTCAGGTTGAGATAAAAACAGTGTAATAATTGAAATAAAACAAAGTAGAACAGTAATAATAACAGTGATAATGACAACGATAATAGAATATACAAAGCAGGAGATGCACAATACAACTGCTCACCACCTGCCGACCAATGCCCAGGCCACCACAAGATAGGAGAGCCCCCTCCTCCAGTTTTATACTGAGCATGACATCACATGGTATGGAATACCCCATTGGCCAGCTGGGTCAACTGCCCCGGCTATGGTCCCCCCGCCAGYTTCCGGTGCACCTGGCAGGGCATGGGAGGCCAAAAATTCCCGGTGCAAGCACCACCCAGCAGCAACCGAAACATCAATGGGCCATGAACGCTCCTATTATACCAAACCCAAAACACAGCACACCCCCCCAGCTACTGKGAAGAAAGTTAACTCTGTCCCAGCCGGAACCAGGACAGTCATGAAAATTTAATAAAAGCTTCCGAGGAGGAATTCTTTCCCAGCATTGTATTTTAGCCTTTTTAACATAGTGTCTCTTTATACAAAAATATTTCTTTTTTTCTTATTACAGGAAACCAAAAGCTGTAACTGTTAAGCTGTGGTCCAATAACATCTCATCTATTACTTTCAGAAATGTATGTTAAAAGACAAGTAATAAATAGAAAGAATTRAGAAACATTGAGTGTTCTGAGCTTTGAAAGGATTCAGTGAGTTTTTCTCTGGCAATAGTACAGGATACTTGGTTTTTCTTGGAGTCTTTGAAACTTTCAGGTTTTAAACAGGTTAAGATTAAGTCAGAAGACAACCTGAATCCTGTCTAAAACACTTTAATCTTTCACCCACATTCTACCAGCCAGAATAATATCACCAGCTTAAAAAGATCTTTAGTCACAGTTAGTAAAGAAAAGCAAAAGTCTGTTTCACTTACCAAAGCCAGTATGATTTTTCTTAAATTTATTTTTCCCTCTTCCTAAGGTTTTAATATGTGTTGAAATTAATAAATGCTTTATATTCCTGCAAATGCATGCACAAATATCACTTGTATACCTCCTCCTTTGCCAAGTAGAGTCTGAAGTATTTTGGGGGAGATTTTAAATCTGCTTTGACATTTTGAGGGTTTCACTGGAAATCTGTGATGTGCATGATGTTCAGAACATGCTAAAGCTACCTTGTCAGCAATTCATTCTCACAGAAATTTTTCAGGTGAGAAAGCCAGTTGAAAAGAAATCCTTATAGCCCATGCTCAAACAGATAAAGAGTTAAGAAGAAGCTTTTCACAGGAAGAGAGCAACAACTGCCTTGTGAAGAAGCTCAAGGACACCTTCTAGCCTTCCTTCTGACCTTCCTCCCATTATAGTTCATTGTGTGGGCTGCAGCGGGAAAATAAGATGTTCCTTGAGTACAGGTGTTACCACATATTCCCCCTGGCAACAAGAGCAAGCACAGCATTTGACTTTAATTATCACTGTCATCTGAAACTGGTTTCTGGCTAAACGATGCAATGCACCGCACTTTGCTTAGTAGTATTGCAGAAGGCAAAAACTAACTGGAAGAAAGAAGTGGAGAGAGCAAAAGAAGGAAAAGGATAATGAAAACAGGTATAGAAAGGAGAAAACTGTAGTTCTGTTGCCTAGAGAGATGAAACTGGAGAAAGGCATTAGAAGAGAGGAAAAGACTTTTCCTATGGACATCTCCATATCATGAGCGTACTCGCTTGTTCAGGACACCACGGCTTTCTAGTGAAAAGTGTTTCAAAAGCATGAATTCTTACACAGTTTGTTACCTCACAAAAGCTTCCAGTGGACAATAATCATAAAGCTAGTGTAAAAACTGCAATAATACCTTTATCAACAGAGGGAACATAGATGTAAGAGAAAGAGAAGCCCAAGAGACATATCACTAGAGGTAACATTTGGAGAGAAAAGTAATCTGCAAGACAGGAATGGCAAGAAAGAAATAAAAATTATTGCTGTGGTGAGAAAGAAAGAGGTAAGCACAAGTCCATGTCTGTCAATCTGGACTATGAATGGTAGAAATAGAAAAGACCCCGTGTGTTTGGCTGAGCCCATGCCACTTTGGCATATCCTTATCATATATCTCAAATATTTTCCTTCTTTTCCTTTAATTTTTCAGCAACACTTTTAGTAAATGTCTTTGGAGGCAAACACATAGACTTATTAGCATTAGGCAAGAAAATTTTCTTTGTATGGAAATTCCTTATATATAACCTATATAATATTTTCTGATTCCTTCTTTTCCTCCATTATGTTTACCTAGTCCCTCTTTCTCATTGTGCTCCCTCATTATTATTAATAACATTATTTAGGTGTCTTCATAGATAAGTCCCTTCTGCCCTTGATCCTTCAATTGCTTTTATCAAATGACTCCTAGCAAATCCATATTTTCTCACAGTATGTTATGTACAAGTAAGTTCAATGTGATGCCATCAGCTGGGAAAACAAGATGATTTCTACCTGTTATGAAACGCACGGATTCTGATTATGCCAGGATAAATGTAATGCATTATCATTAGATAAACAGAGAAGGGAAATCTCAAATTTGCATCATAATGCAGCACAGCTCACTGTGCTGCCAAACCTGCCTGAAAAACTAGGTAAGCGCTCTGACAGCAAGTCTGCACTGAGCCTCAAGCCATCGCAGCAAGTTTTGGGAACTGTGACATGGCTCTACTTTATTTATCACAGCCTCAGGGCTGTACAATAGTTCCCAACCCTGCTCAAAATCTCAGCTACCCTATGTGCTATAAGCTGCTGCTGCCCCACTGAATTCCTGCCTCACCTGAGTACTTCTCTTGCTCCAGCCAAGCACATGACAGTTACAGATTGTGGAAAATTCATGGCTCAGAAGTGGAAAATTTAAGTGGTTCTCGAGCACACTCAGATATCAAGAGCAGACATTAGAGTACATGATCAGAACAATGAGTAAATTTGCACTGGGCCATGGAAACTTATAAACACATTTAATACATGGTTTTTATGTTGTGACAGCATATGAGCTATGTTGGAATGTCTTTTTTCTTTTCCTAAGCTAGATGTTAGAAAGAGACAAAGCACAAAGAGACTAGTGCAGAAACACAAAAAAATGGTCTATAAGTCTAAAATACAGCCAGTTTTGAGTCAATCTCTCTTTTCATGTGCTTTGCATTCATCAGATTTCCTTACCTTTATAGTATCCTTCTGAAAGCATCATTTCCTAAAGATTTTGTTCCTCTTTAAATGTCAGACATCTGGGTGGCCATCAGGTAAACAATATTTGCAGAATAAGGTCGCATATGAATACACGCAAATGACCTGTACATTTGTAGTCTGTTCTTTCTCACAAGCAAGGTCAAAGTAAAGCAAGACTTCATGAAAAGGGAGAAAGGTTTTATATAATTTATATATCAATACTGTCATTAAAAGCAGAAATCAAGAACAAGATAAAGTTTTTTGAATGACCACTACCAAATCTGACAGTAAATTTAGAAAGTGTAAGAAAGAGGGCCAGGGGACTATATATCCCATGACTGATTTCACACACGAGTAGCAGCAATGAGCATTAGAGGGGACAGAGCTAGCAACAAACTGATCTGCAGAAGGAGGAGACGTGGCAGTTACCAAGAAGTAGAGTTACCAAGTTATAAAGTAGGAATGAGCTAGCCAGCTAGGAGTGCATGGCTGGAAGCCTGGAGAGAAAACTTTTGAGTAAAGAGAGAACTAAGGAGAGAGAAAGACAATACATGTCAGTGGAGTGTAAAGGTTTACATCTGAACATATGAGCTGTTCATGCACACTTTTGTTTAGTAGCTTCATGTCTTAATCAAAACAGTCTCCCAAAGACTGGACCAAGACATGATTTATTTTTAGTTTTAGAAATATATCTGTCCATTTAAAAACAGCAGTAGCAACAAGTATAATGAAACTTCCACTTTCTCTGGGAAATACATGCATAGGGGTTTCTCTTGTACCTCTCCAATAAACTAGTCTAGAAAAACAAAGCAGTAAGCTTTTTACAGGAAGATTATTATTAGCTTTGAAAACAAACAGAAATAAATCTCATAGCAAACTATTATGCATTCTTAGGAGGATGCATAATAAAAAGGAGAAAGACATGAAAAAAGCATGAAAAAAATGTGGGTTTTTTCCCTGCTTCAGGGAAAATTTTTCCTACTTCACAATAACAACATCATTCATGGAGAGAATATTGCTTCCAATATGCTTTATTCGAGCATATTCTCATTTCATGCTAAATGAATAATGCAAAATAAAAATAGGAGTATTCCCATTGGTTGTTGAAGCTGATTACTTTTTTTTCCTTTTGCAAACATCGAGACCATTAGTCTGCACAACTGCATCTCCTCTCAAAACTTGGGGGGGCGCGCGGTCCATACCCATAGTGCTGAGTTCTGTGTAAATTAAACCCTTTCTGGCACCTTCAAAAACATCTTATGCTTTGTACATTTCCAGTCCTGCTGAAAAACAGTAGGTCCTGACTTAAAGCCAAATCTGAACTTTTTTTTTTACAGCTGGATACCCCCATGACTAACCACTCAGGAGTGATACTATTGTGTTCAGTGCCAAACTCCTACAACATGCAGATAGACATGGGGTTTATTTCCTTCTGTTTCTGCTAAACTGACATGCATTCCACTCTCCTGACGGAGGCCTTTTCAAGTGGCAATTTCTTTCAAGGTGAAGAAAAATCAATTCAAATTAAGGAAGGAGTGTGAGAACAAACTTTCTAATAATTTATTGCAAGCAATAAGTCATTAAAAAGTTAATAACCCTAAATGGCATGGTATTTTGGTGATCACCACTGTGGCATCAAATTTAAAAACGTGATTATATAATCTGTGCTCATAGATTAAACATTCATGTTCTGTCTCCTCCTGCTCAGCCTAACCCTGAAACCAGCTGAGATGGCTCCAGCAGCAGCTGCCTGCCCGCCCGCCTGCCTGTCTTCCTGGGCATTGGACAGACCTCACTGGTGGGGCAGGCTTAATCCACTGCTCCGGAAAATCCTCACATCTCCTTTACACCCAGATCACAGGTAGCATAGGTACAGGACATGAAGTTTGTCACATAAGCCAAATGTCTTTTTTTCCTGCTATTTCATGAGTGCTTCAACTATGCTACAACAGATAAAGTGAGGAGAGAAATGGATACCAAGCAGCAACATCAAATGAACCACAGTGCTGAATATAAGTTTTAAATGAATCCCCACAGAAATTAAATTTAAAGTTCATGAACTCCACAGATTTTAAATAACCATTCTGTGATATCCAGGTAAATGTTTGGTTCACTGAAACATAGGTCAGGAAAGGTCTTCAAGGGCAGCTATCAAACATAAACACTAAGTGCCTCCTAACTAACACACAAAGGACATAGCGAAAGGCTAGTGAGGATGGGCCTCTCATCTTTCTGGGAGAAAGTTCACAGTGTCTTTTTGAGGTGGGAGAAGTGGCATCAGCCAAGGTGAAAAAGACAAGCTCTACAGCATATAGACAGTTTCAACACTGTGATGTCTCTGTTACAAAGTCCTGTGTGGCCTGCACCTGGTGATTTCTCTGAAACAAATCAAGCAATATGTTTATGTAGACTTCTTTTCCATACGGTCAAAAAAAAATCTTTAGGTTAGGAAATGAAAGAAAGAATGCTGGAGAAAGAATTAGTGTACAGTGGTATTCAGTAAAGAAAGTAAAGAAAGTCTTCTCCACTTATCAAAGGTATAAATATGACTATAAAGAGAAAGCTTAGCTGTATACATAAGGGACTAACTATTATGTATTTTGTTAATTTGGTTTCATTTAGATAAACATCAATAAGAAACAAGCCATACCCAAAAAACTTAGCTTGTATAATTATCAATAATGATGTAGATTTTTTTATTAATGGCTAGACGGGGCACAGGAAAATGATTCATCCGTTGGAAGTCTTCGGCTCATGCCTTTATGGGGCTCGCTCCAGTGTTTAAATCATAGAACATCTCTAATCATGCAACACTATTCTAAATTACCAGACCACATATGATGTCATCTGTATTTATTGAGAGTACTAAAAAATGACTAAAACCTTCAAATGACCACCAGAGAAAAGATAAGCCTATGGAAAAATTCTCTTTTGTTACATGTCTGCTCGAACATGAAGCTTCCAACTGTATCACCCYGAGGTCTCTTTCTGTGGCCTACCCTGTCTACTCATCACCACACCAGTGAAGACATTAGGTGGGGTTTTGGGGATCTGTTCTTATGGACAATCATTGCAACTTTTAGGAGCGGTAAGTACCACTGGTCACCCTATACTTCCTTGGATATGATTGCCGTTTGGGGGAGAAAGACACAGCGAGATGTCCCTCTTTTCCATAAATACTCATACAAGGGATACAGAAAATTTAACCTTATGTCATCTGGGTGAGGCATATCCTCCTTTCCTTTTTCCTTCCCTTCCCTTCCCTTCCCTTCCCTTCCCTTCCCTTCCCTTCCCTTCCCTTTTTCCTTCCCTTTCCTTCCCTTTCTCCTTCCCTTTCGTTCCCTTTTTCCTTCCCTTTCCTTCCCTTTTTTCCTTTCCTTCCCTTTCCTTTCCTTTCCTTCCCTTTTTCCTTCCTTTCCTTCCCTTTTTCCTTTCCTTCCCTTTTTCCTTTCCTTTCCTTTCCTTTCCTTCCCTTTCCTTTCCTTCCCTTTCCTTTCGTTCCTTTCCCTTCCTTTTTCCTTCCCTTCCCTTCTCTTCCCTTCCCTTTCCCTTCCCTTCCCTTCCCTTCCCTTCCCTTCCCTTCCCTTCCC